>JAUTXW010002844.1:600000-817500 GCA_030620095.1 Kuschelorhynchus macadamiae | reverse complement strand
GTTTAAATTTGGTCAGCGAGATTGTCAAACTTTATTTAATGAACTCTTAGTTTGATTCTTATGTCGAGGCAATATTTGAATTTTTATAATTTTTTTTAACCAGTGGTGTAAATTCACTTCTTTTCACATTTAATTTTTTTAAGCCGTTATTTACCGATCGAATCCAATAAAATTTTAGGATGATCTAAACAACTATAGAAGCCATCTAAATATGCAAGAAAATATAGGTCATCTAATTTAAAAAAATATGTCATTGTGACTTCACACTTTTTTGGGTCACCCAGTATAATCAAAAATATTTTTTAGAAAATGCGCCCTAATATACATATGAGTTGTGCAAAATTTCAAAGTCAAATATATATATATATATATATATATATATATATATATATATATATATATACAGTGTGTATATATATATTCATGATATACATATATAACACCTCAGTTATTAATAATGCGATTTGATTCAAATTTGGGTGGTGATTGTATGTTAGAAAAATGAAGTATTTGACGTATTGAATATTTTTTTTACCGCTGGCATGCGGTGTTGAGAGGTAAAAAGGGGTTGATTTTTTGGAAAAATGATATTAGGGCTTATTTTAGATGATTTTCTCTATCAGATTTAGAATCAGCATATCTAAGAACCTCTTAATTCGTATTTTCAAAATCTCAAGAGCTTATTTTTAGCGGAAAAAAAATAAATTTATTTAAGTAAATTTTTGTTGTTTTTGTTGTTTATTTCTAACTGCGATAACAAAATTACGAATTATATTATTTTTAATTCTGGTCTCTTCAACATAACTACCTTCTAACACAATACAATTTTCAACAATTCTTCTTAACCGTCCATTCATTTTCGCAAAGTCTGGGAGTAATTTACTGACACGCTTGCCTAATTCTAACGCAAAGTTGCTCTCTATTACGCGGCCGAGTAGCATACACTTAATTTTTTTAAGTACCCCCACAGAAAAAAAATACAAGGGGTAATATCCAGCGATCTGGGAGGCCATGGTTCTAAAGGACTACTTCTACCGATCCACTTCATTGGGAAAATTGCATTTAAACTTATATTTTTAATTAGATGGTGCCCTCGCACATAATTCTCTGACCTCTCGAAACTTTTTAAATGCAATTTTCCGAATGAAGTGGATAGGTAGAAATAGTCCTTTGGAACCATGGCCTCCCATATCGCCGGATATTACCACTTGTGATTTTTTCCTGTGGGGGGCACTTGAAAAATAAAGTTTTTTTAAAGATTGCTACTCGGGTTTCGCGTAATAGAGAGCAACTTTGTGTTAAATTAAGCAAGCGTGTCAGGAAATTACCCCCCAAATATTGTATATATATATATATATATATATATATATATATATATATATATATATATATATATATATATATATACATATATATATATATATATATATATATATATACATATATATATTATATATATATATATATATAACCCGTTCATTAAAAGTTTTTGACGATGCCATTTAGATACAAATTTCAAATTTTGGGATTAAGGTAAGGTCAAGGGGTACTTCTTTTTTGAAATATTTTCAAATTCCTGTCACTTCCGGTTTAACCGGAAGTTGGTATCAACTTGCTTATTTTAAATGGAACACCCTGTATTTTATAATATTTTTGGATTCTACGGAGAATTTTAATGCTATTTTATGTAGCATGTCCTATACCTAGGTTCAAGCATTCTTAAGATATTTGACCTTGAACCGAAAATGGGTCGGGGTACCAAATTTTGAAATCTCATATTTTTGTAAGTTTTGAAGATATAATCTTCATATTTTGCAGAAATCATAAATAATCTTAATTTCTATTTTTTTATTGAAATTGTCTATTTTTATACAGGGTGTCCTAAATTCAGCGGCAAACATTCACATTTTCAAAACCGCTAAAGTCCGTTTTTTTTAAGTGGGACACCCTATAATAATATATAATTGTTATCGCAGTTAGAAATAAACAAATTACAAAAAAATTGAAATAATTTTTTTTTTCTGCTAAAATAAGCTCTTGAGATTTTGAAAATACGAATTAAGGGATTCTTGGGTATGCTGATTCTAAATCTGATAGAGAAAATCCTCTAAAATAAGCCCTAATGTCATTTTTCCGAAAAATCAACACCTTTTTACCTCTCAAGACCACACGCCAATGGTAAACAAAAATATTGAATATGCCAAATACTTCATTTTTCTAACATACAATCACCACCCAAATTTGAATCATATCGCACTATTTATATATATATATATATATATATATATATATATATATATATATATATATATATATATATATATATATATATATATATATATATATATATATATATATATATATATATATATATATATATATATATATATATATATATATATATATATATATATAGGGTTATTCACGCAACCCGTTCATTAAAAGTTTTTGACGATGCCATTTACATACAAATTTCAAATTTTGGGATTAAAGTAAGGTCAAGGGGTACTTCTTTTTTGAAATATTTTCAACTTCCTGTCACTTCCGGTTTAACCGGAAGTTGGTATCAACTTGCTTATTTTAAATGGAACACCCTGTATTTTATAATATTTTTGGATTCTACGGAAAATTTTAATGCTATTTTATGTAGCATGTCCTATACTTAGGTTCAAGCATTCTTAAGATATTTGACCTTGAACCGAAAATGGGTCGGGGTACCAAATTTTGAAATCTCATATTTTTGTAAGTTTTGAAGATATAATCTTCATATTTTGCAGACGATCGGTGAATAATCTTAGGTTTCTATTTTTTTTATTGAAATTGTCTATTTTTATACAGGGTGTCCTAAATTGAACGGCAAACATTCACATTTTCAAAACCGCTAAAGTCCGTTTTTTTTAAGTGGGACACCCTATAACTTTATGCACTATCAAATGTAAAATTTAATTTTCTATCGAACTGTATTAAGGTTCTCTATACATATTCGTAACCATTTTCGAAATAATTGGGTTTTATAAAAATATCGTATGTATTCGCTTAAATGTTTACATGTTCCAATGGTGAGCCATGGAAAAACAATTGAGATCCAATATGACAGATGATTAGTATGCGTTATTTATCGAAAGCTGTCAGGGATAAACTAAATCTTCTAAACCGAAATGGAAGAATAGTCAAACGCTGATATTCTCAATCTATTTTATATTCATGGAGAATGTTATAAAATTTTGGAAAGAACGTGTCGTGTGTTTAATGAACGCCACCCTGATTTGCCGCCAATGAACAAGTCAAAATTCAAGAGGATTGAAACGAACTTTTGCGTTTTGGCAAGGTTAAAGTTACAAAAAATGTTCCGAAACCAGTGACAAATGCCGAGGATAACGTAATAAACACATTAGCTTATTTCCACGCAAACCCGCAAAGTTCAATACCGTCTGCAGAAAACGATTTGGGAATTTCTTCTTCATCTGTCCAAAGAATCTTGAGCGAACATCATATGCACCCTTATTCCTCCCAAAACGTGCAAGCCTTGAGACCTAGTGATGACGTCCGACGAGTAGAATTTTGCGAATTCATGTTTTTGAAAATTCAAGAGGACCCTCAATTCCTTACAAAAATATTTTGGACCGATGAAGCGAAATTTTCTAGAGAAGGAATAACAAATAGAAGAAACGAACATTTCTGGGCAGCAGAAAATCCGCACGCTTTACGCGAAACGCGTTCTCAAGAGAGGTATAGCTTCAATGTTTTCGGTATAGTATTAAATGATCAGGTGCGGTACTGTATTTATGAAGACAATTTAAACAGTGATAAGTATTTCGAAATTCTACAAGGGACGGTTTCTGAATTTATAGAAGGAATTCCTATTGGTGAGCTGCAAAATTATTGGTATCAATTAGATGGGGCACCAGCACATAATTCCGCTGCAGTTTATCTCCAATTATCTCGAATTTTTGAAGATCGCTGGATTTGTCCCAATTGCCCCCTAGACTTTTATTTATGGGGATTTATCAAAGGTAAAGTCTATGCTTCCCTAGTAAATAACCAACAAGATTTACTTGACAGGATACGAACAGCTTTTGCCGAATTAGAAAACAGACAAATTCAACGGGCTACAGCAACTGTACAAAGAAGAATTGAAATGTCTCTTCAAATGAACGGACAGCATATAGAACATTTGTTATAATTCATTTTAATTATTTTATTGTGGATTGTTAGATTGCTATAATTAAAGTTCACTAAAACAAGTTTAGAACAGTCTCGAACTTAGTAGATATGGTTACAAATAATGTAAACAATTTATTACATTTTTTATAACTTTAACTTTTCCGAAACGAAAAAATTTCGTTTCAATCCTCTTCAATTTTTTCTTGTTCATTGACGATAAATGAGTATGTTTTTCATTAAAAACATGGCACGTTCTCTCCAATATTTTGTAACATTCTCCGCGAATATAAAATAAATTGAGAATATCAGCTTTTGAGTGTTATTTTATTTTAATTTAAAAGTTTCAAATCAGCTATCATGTTGAATAGAAATACACAACAATTGTTTTTCCATGGCTTACTACGGGAAGGTGTAAGCATTTAGCAAATACATATGATAGTTTAATAAAAACTTGATTATTTCGAAAATGATTACGAATAGGTATAGGGAACCTTAATACAGTTCGATATAAAATTAAATTCTACATTTGATAGTGCATAAAGTTATAGGGTGTCCCATTTAAAAAAACGGACTTTAGCGGCTTTGAAAATTTGAATGTTTGCCGCTGAATTTAGGACACCCTGTATAAAAATAGACAAATTCAATAAAAAAAATAGAAACCTAAGATTATTTACCGATCGTCTGCAAAATATGAAGATTATATCTTCAAAACTTACAAAAATATGAGATTTTAAAATTTGATACTGCGAAGGCTCATTTTTGGTTCAAGGTCAAGTATCTTAAGAACGCTTGAACCTAGGTATAGGACATGCTACATAAAATAGCATTAAAATTCTCCGTAGAATCCAAAAATATCATAAAATACAGGGTGTTCTATTTAAAATAACCAAGTTGATACCAACTGTGACAAGTGACAAGTTGAAAATATTAATTAATTATTAAACTTTTGAAATTTGAACGGGCATCATCAAAAACTTTTAATAACCCTGTATATATATATATATATATATATATATATATATATATATATATATATATATATATATATATATATATATATATATATGATCTATACCTAAATTCAATGATTACCGAAAAAATCCCAATTAACAGAAAATCTCCATTATTTCTTAAATATTGTGATGCTGCATACTATATACAAGAAAAAACTATAGGAGGCCATGGAATGGATAATATAACTATTTGTTTTAAATTTGACAGTTCTTCAATTTGTTTGTGTTTTTAGTGGTTGTTATTTTATTGAAATCATTTAAATTTACTTGTTCTATTTAAATAAATGGCTCAATAGTCAATTCAAGAGCGGCTAAATTTGTGTAACTGTTACATTGAAAATAATTTTAATTTATTTTAACTAATTAAAAAATAAATAATAAAGTCCAGCACTTGCATTAAGAGAGTATCGCCGAATATTTCTCTTGGCAAGGATACCAAACAAGAACCAACTCATGGAATTTTGAAATATAGAAAAAGGGAAAAAGCCCGTTCAGTCGTTTCTGAACTAACAACTCTTTAAAAGATGCAGAAAGGGATTTGACTTTTTCCATGTCCAGCATACATCGAGTATTAAAAGAAAACAAAATATCCCCATATAAGTTTCTTCCAGTTCAATTTTTAAGTGAAGCTGATTATCAGACCAGACTGGATTTTTGTATGCACATGATGGACCTGCATTTTCAGAGAAGAATTTTAAATAACATCCTTTGTATAGATGAGGAGATATTTTCAACTGCGGGAATGCATAACAAAAAAAATAGTCACTACTATTCTGAAACAAATAAACAATTGGTAAAGCAAACTAAAAGGCAAGAACATCAAGGTATTAAAGTGTGGTATGGTATTAGAAACGACCGCATAATAGGACCTGTGTTTGTTGACCACTATCTGAATAGACAAACATTTCTAAACATTTTAAGAGTTCAAATTATGGACAAGAATTATGTGTGGACTGAGTATATCAACAAGATAATGATCCATTCCGCTGTGGAAAAGATATAAGAGCATTTTTAAATGAGCAATTTAAATTAAATAAATTTAAGAAAGGTGAGATTCCATGCCCGTCGTGAAGTCCCGATTTGACACCTTCAGATTAATTTTTATGGAGCACACTTAAAGATAAAGTGTATAAAAATCGAAACAATTAATTTGTAAATGAATTAAAAGAACAAATTTATGAGGAAATTATTAGTCCTAATAATAGTGACGCAGTCCGAATCGCTGTGGCAAACATTCAAGTGCTGGAAACTAAACCACACACGTTGACCTACTGACAATGACTAAATAAATATGATTTGATCTACTGGAGATAGTTTCCAGAAAAAAACAATTTTCTGTAATTTCCAGAATAGAAGCTGATGGCAAACGCTGTCAAAAGCCTTAGGTATATCAATGTAAATAGCAACCTGTTGGTCAGCCCCAACCGATGTCATTAAGTAATTTTAAGAAAGGGACCGAGATTATAGCATCTCGGAAAGATTATACATAGAGACTGAGACAATTCCGTCTGAGCCAGCCTTCTTGGAAAGATCAATGCTTTTTATTTTATTACAGATTTCTGCTGTTGTAAAATAATATGTTGAGAGTAATTTTCCTTGAGAACTTATGGAACTGAACTTGCTAAAATCTAAATTGTGGTGGTGGGAATATCAAAACTAAAAGTGATCATTTGCAATGTTTAATGAGCCTAATCCAAATTAAAAAATATATATACAGTATATAAGACGGTTACCAAGATACAAAGTTGTCTCAAAATATAATACTTTCAATTCCACCCTTTATAAAAAAAATCCTCAGTTGAAGAGCAGTTCCTTTTTCACGAACATTTTCGGTACATTAGCTCTACTAATAGCTTTAATCTCCAAACATCAAATACTTCAATAAATGTTTCTGACATAATTTCATTTCCTGCTTGAAAGAAATCATCGCCAATTCAGTGTAGGAAAATTCAGTTATTTGGTTTCCTCGAAATATCCAGCTGCATCAATGTGACAGATTCCATTTAATAATATGGCATTATGTTATATTACTGAAGTTTGATTTCTTAGTTATTAAATTAAATTTTCAATTGTCCGCATACTTTTTTAAGATATTTTAAATTTAAACTAAAACCTGACTAAAGGTACCAGTGGCGTAAGCAAGAATTTGTTTTTTTCTCAACTTACAAATACTACGAGACATATTTGTGTATTTTTACTTGTTCTACACGAACAAATTAATATGCCTTTAAAAAATTAGTGGAGTACCATTTGTTATTAACTCAGGTCCATAACTATGCCCATGGTTGAAACAAAAATTGTCAAAATATGGCCTTTAAATACCCCTCGGTTGTACTAAATCATAATCAAGTAGTTCTTACTGTTTCGAAATTTAAAAAAAAAATCATAATTTTTTTTTAAACTTTAAGACGCTGTATCTCGAAAATACAGCACTTGCGGACGCTTATTTGTATTAACTTTTGTACATAAAATAATCCAAGCAATCTCCCCCTTTAATTAAATAAACATTTAGGTATACCCTGTATACGCATATAATTATTTGGTAATAACTTTATACAAATATTATAGATAGTGATGTATTTCAATTATTGTAAGATTTTAATTTATTTCTTATTAATATTGTTACTTCCCTCGTAAAAAGGAAGTATTATTATTAAATATTTTTACACTATATGCGTAGGTTTCAGTGATACTAAACGTGAACTGATATTCCTATGTCCACCAAAAATCATTCCGATCGATTTATTTTAGGAAAAAAGTTCATAAGGACCATTCTAATTGAAGATAAGCTCGCCTCCATTTTACATATCTACCAATCTACAATATTTTGGCAGATATTGACAAAAAATTATTGTGGGCTGTTTTACACGCGTCAAAGAGCTACAATAAAAAAATGACATGCTTCCTAATTTTCCTGAGAGCTGCCTTTCCACTAATACTTTATATTGAAAAAAAAATCAAGATCATGTGCTTACCACCAAAATCTGGTCTAAGTCGAATATCATATCCTTCCAGCAGCCTCGAAATTGTCTGCGTGACGTTATCGAGTCTGTCAGAAACCATAAGAGCATTTTTCTGAGCACTGAAAAGAAATATTTCTTTTAAATGACGCACAATTTCTGAATTACCTTAATACCTAAATTTAGTAGTAAGGAATAGTCCATTTTTACTGTAACAAGCCTCACTTCTATTCGAAATAAAAAAAATAAAATAGACACAAAATCTCGGTCTCAGCCATAAATTATAATATTTGTACTAAAAACTCAACCTTTAACGAAACAGTGAAAATATGTGGGCTGGATTGTCGATTAATGCATTTTTTGTAAACTAAACGATATAATTTTTAGAATTGCGAATAAATAGCAAAAAGGCTAAAGCAGGCTTAGAAAATCCTAGCCTGAAATATCATAATGTTTCTGTGTCCATCTCTTTCATTGGAATTCATTATTTGGTTAGTAAAGAAATCATGGTTCTTGGGATTAGACCGTGTCAAATTGGAATTACTATCCGAAATTTCGCCTTCGATTGCACGAGGCATCTTCAGGGATCTTTACTCCACAAGATCTGAACACTGAATGAGCTCGAAGAGATTCCGGCGGGCTTTTAGACCCGACTTGTGCTCGCCGAATCGTGATCGTGTGTTAAGATCGGTTTCCACGTATGATGTAGCCCGTAACTTGTATCTCTATTGAAATTTTTTGTATGTTTAAATATTTCAATAGATTCTCTAATTTTTCGTTTATATAAAAACCTGGAATCGATGCTGGAACCTTGGTTTCCTTTACATTTATAAAATAGCCAGTATTATGCTGTGTTCAGCTACAGCAGATTGAACAATTCGTTCATGTTCCTTAAGTCTAGTTGATATTGAGCGTCCCGTTTCTCCCACATACACTTCTCCACAAGAGCAAGAAATTTTATATACTCCTTCTGTTTGGAAATTGTCCAATCTTCTTATGTGTATTCAAGATTGTATGTATATTGGACCGCCGAAGTAATCGTCCTATTTTGTCTGTAGTGCCATGTATGTAGGAAAGAACAACACTACCTAATGGTGGCTCTTTATCATTTTTATTTGGCGGAGTTGGATTACTATATCTTTTAATTGAACGCGTAATATCTTCAGTGCAATAGCCATTCCCTCTGAAAGCTTCGGTCAGTTTCGATGTTTCCGATGTTAAAGAATCTTGACCAGAAATCGAAATAGCTCTGAATACTAGTGAGTTAACATCCGATTTCTTTTGTGTTGGATGGTAATGGAACTTTGCATTTAAGTGTCTATTTGTATGTGTCGGTTTTCTATACACAAAATATCCTAATGTACCATTTTCCTTCCTTGGAACACATACATCTAGAAAGACAATCGTTTTATTAGATTCAATTTCCATCGTGAACTTGATATTATAATGTTGCTGATTAAGGTGGTCCAGAAATATGAGGAGATAATCCTGTCCATGAGGCCAAACAACAAAAGTATCATCTACATATTATCTAAACCAGTGCTTTGGTTTTAGTGGAGCGGATATTAGAGCAATATCCTCAAAGGCTTTCATAAAGATATTCGCTAGCACAGGTGATAGAGGAGATCCCATAGCTGCCCCTAAAGTTTTTTCATAAAAAGTTCCTTGAAAAATGGAATAAGTAGATGTAAGACAAGCTTCCACTAGGTCTCTTAAGTTCTTATCAAGATTATTATTATCCAGTATGTTTGACTGAGTCGTTGACAGGAACATTTGTGTAAAGTGATTCTACATCGAAACTGACCAAAATATCTTCGGGATCCAACTGGATTTTCTTCAGTTTGTTTACGAAATGTGAGTTTCTAATAAAAGAATCTGTTTTTCCAGTAAACGGATTAAGAAAATTTGAATGATATTTACCTAGTTTGAATGTGGGCGAGTCTATTGCACTGACGATCGGTCGAAGTGGTACATTGTCCTTGTGTATCTTCGGAAGACCGTAGAACCTGGGAATCTTGGAGCTGCTTGGTTTTAATGATTTTTTCTAACCTGGTGGTAGACTGAATGCGTTGATCAGATTGATGTGTCTTTCTATTCTACTTGTGGGGTCTGCCTGCATAACGTTATAGTTGTTGTTGTCGTCCAAAAGTTAAATAACCTTTTCCACATTCTCTGTTCTGCCCATGACCACTGTGGCGTTGCCTTTATCTGCTGGAAGTACCTGGAATGTTTGCGTCTTCATTGCTGTTTTTTCGGCTGCGGAGAGGTTCGACTTCGGTAGTTTTGAACTTGGCTTCATCGGCTTGTTCCACTGGTAATCTTCTGATTGCTGCTTCAACAGAAGATGCTATGTCATCTACGGAAATGCTAGTCGGTGCTATTGCGAAATTTTGACCCTTGGAAAGGACGGAATGTTCTGCTTCGGATAACGGCTTCGATGACAGATTGATAACTGTGTTCTGCGAAAGTTTCACTGGATGCTCTCGTGCAATGCAATCGAAGGCGAAACGTCGGATAGTAATTCCAATTTGACACGGTCTAATCCAAGCACAAAGCCGTGAAAGCTTCCGTTCTATATTTGGTTAGTAATTTGACCACAAATTTACGTATATCAGTTTTAAGGATAGTTGGTCTTAAAACCCTGAGAGGTAACAACGCCTTAAAATCTTGTTTAGTTAAAAACATATTGTAAAAAAAGTAGAAACCTAGTTTACTCCCGTAAGGGTAAAATTTCGATAAATTAAATTCATTTTTAGGCAGTTACTTTTAAAAGCCATTGTCGAATGAATTGTCTTAAGCTTAAAACAAACTGTTATCACGTCACGTGAGATCATATGCTATCCTGCTCACCAACCTTAAACTGTAATGTCACATTAATATCACTCTTGGAAGCAAACTACTGTCATGCTATATCATAAACAATGTCTTGTCACATCATTTTGTACAATCAATCGAATTTGCGGTTGGTTCCTTGTGAAACATTTTTAAATAGTGGTTTATTTAAAAAAAAAGCTTTGGCTTTTTATTGTTTCATTTATTAGAGAGTTACTCTCTCTATGTTTCAGCTTTCTAGGCCTTTTTCAAGAGATGCTTCAGTGAATACTAAACTAAAAATGAGCTATATCTAATGGTGTGCATAATGCAATTTAGTTTTATTGCCTATCTATTTAAAATGGGATTTTTTACATTTATATTATAGGTACTTAGAAGGCTGTCTATAATTGGGGTAATTTTTAATTTCAAGTTGTTCTAAAAGATCCAAACGTTTACCTTTATTTTCTTGATGTAATAACATTACATTATCGATGTCAATAAAATGGTTGTTTTCTATGCAATGAGCAGATAATCCTGAATTTTTAACATTATATAAAATAGAGTTACGGTGTTCTTTTACTCTTGTTTGGATATTTCTACCCGTTTGCCCAATATAGACAGCTTCACAGTCCTTACATTTAACTTTGTACACACCTGATTTATTAGACTGACAATTTTTTTCCTTATTATTTGTTGAAACACTACCTAAATTTAGTTTATTTACAGAAATTGTGTTGCAGCCTAATCTATTAAGCTTTTTTATTTTGTCACTATAATTGGGAATATAATTTAAAAACCCAAAATTTTTGGTTAATTGAGCCGTGACACTATAAAACTGCCTTCTAAGAATTTTGCGTTTTTTATCCTTTATCATGTTATCTATTAGAGATTCATTATAACCGTTATTTCTTGCAATTTATTTTAGTACATTTAACTCGTTATTATAGTCTTAGTTTTTAATTTTTAAAAATAATTAGGTTTTAACAAATTGACAGCACACTTTGTGAAACAAACTAGAAGAAAAAAATTAGGTAAGTTGTTGAAAATGCCTACCACCTCGGAGAATACACGCTTCAGCCCTTTTCCTCATGTTGTGGCGAACTCTTTGAAGGATATCCTCGGTGTTTCTGATAAAATCGCAAGAATCTCTTATACGATCCTTCAGCTCCTCTACAGTGTTTATTGGGGTGCGGTAAACTAGAGATTTAAGATGTCCCCATAGAATAAAATCCAAACTATTTAGGTCTGGGGACCTAGGGAGCCATGGTTGGGGTCCGCCACGACCTACCCATCTGTTGTTAAATGTGCGGTTCAAATATTCTCTGGCTTCAATACTAAAGTGAGCGGGCGCGCCATCGTGCATGAACCACATTCTGTTTCTAATCAGAATTGGTATATCTTCTAACAATACCGGCAAATCGTTGTCAAGAAACCGGCGATAATTATGGCCATTTAGTCTTTCTGGGAGGAAAAAAGATCCAATTAGGTGATTTTCGATAATGCCAGCCCAAACATTTGCAGAGAATTGCTTGATGATGATGTTCTACAATGGCATGGGGGTTCTCGTCGGTCCAGGTATGATTATTGTGGAAGTTTCTGATAGCGTTCCTAGAGAAGTTTGCTTCATCTGTGAACATTATGTCGCGATCAAATTAGGGATTACGCGCAATTTTTTCCAAAAACCTTTCACAAAAATTAACTCGGAAAGGAAGATCTCGGGGAAGTAAGGCTTGCACTAGTTGAATGTGATATGGGTATAAAAAAAAATCATGTAGAATTCTCCAAACTAGGATGTGCGAAATATTTAGGTTAATTCCAATTTTCCTAGTACTCAGTTCAGGATTTTCAACTATGGAATTTTATACTGCCTCTTCAATTTCTGGAGTTCTTACAGTCCGATGGGCCCCTTTTAATTGATTATTTGTCTTGAATGTACCTGTTTCAGACAACCTTCTATGCACATTTACAAATATTCGCCAATCTGGTATGACTCTACCAGGAAAGCGCTCTTGATATAATCACCTAGCGTCCGGTGAACTACCATCAGCCAAACCATACATGTAATGCATGTCTGCCAACTCTTCATTGGTAAACTCAACCATTTCTTTTCCCAGATATATCAGATATTTAGAACACAAAATTAATTAAACCCGACTGAATCTGAAAACTGAACTGTCAAATTAAGTTACAAGAGAAGCCCCTAAATCCCGTTGACGACGGGCCAGTATGCACACACTCCATATTTATGGCTCCAATTTCTGAAACCGAATTATTAAAAGAAATAATGTCATTAAAAAATGGAGTAGCTAGTGGCGAAGATGGTATTTCTGCGGAATTTGTTAAGGAGAACTCACTTTTTTTGGTAAAACCTCTAAGACACCTGGTAAACAGTGTTCTCGAGACAAGCGTCTTTCCGGATATCTTCAAAAATGCCATTGTAATACCAATATATAAATCAGGCGATAAGACAGAAAAAACTAACTACAGACCTATTGTAATTATAAGTACCTTGAGCAAAATAGTTGAGAAATGTATAAAATTGAGACTTTGGGATTATCTGGGAAAAAATGGATTAATGTCCAATCATCAATTTGGGTTTAGAGATGGCTGCAGTATCGAGAATGCTGTTGCCGAGGTGACGGAATTTATCACAAGGAGTTTTAATGAAGGACATAAACCAATGGCAATTTTCCTAGACCTATCAAAGGCATTCGATACTGTGGAGCACCAGATTCTTTTAGAAAGATTAGAGAACATTGGAGTACGTGGTAAAATTAATGACCTGTTTAGATCATACCTCGATAAACGAATGCAGAAAGTAAAAATAAAAAATTATGAAAGCGACCCAAAAAAAATTGATTTTGGTGTACCACAGGGCACGGTACTTGGACCGATTCTCTTCTTAATATATGTGAATAACCTTACAGATATTTGTGATAATAGGGTTGTATGTTATGCGGATGATACAGTAATATTAATAAAGGCTAATAGTTGGAATAACGTATTAAAAAAAGCTGAACAGACTATGCAGAAAATCAAGTGCTGGTTGGATAAAAGTCTATTAACACTTAACATAGAAAAATCAAAATTCTTAATTTTCACTATGACAAATCGGAACCTACCAGAAAATGTATCAATAAAAATTCATGATTGGGGTTGTAAATATTTTGAAAACTGTAAATGTAAAAATAAAATTAAACAAACAGAAAAAATTAAATATCTTGGAGTCTACTTTGATCAGTATATGAGATGGCATGAGCATGTAAACCTAGTTATGGAGAAATTAAGAAAGAACATATACAAATTTTACTTCCTGAGACAGATAGTACCATATCATGTGCTACGGATGTTATACCAGGCACTTGTGGAATCGGTTTTGTGCTACGGGATCTCCGCATGGGGGGCAGCTTCTAACAACATTCTGACTTCTTTATTTATACTACAAAAGTACTTTTTAAAAATAATAATGTTTAAAAAACGGATGTATCCAACAAATATATTGTTCAGAAATATAAAACTTATGAATATCAGACAACTATATATAAAGACATGTTTTAAGTTATATTTCAAGAATCAGTCACGGGAAGATTGCGTGTCACATGGTCTGGGTACAAGGGCATACTGGAATAAAAACTTGACTACGCCAAATACCCGTTTCTCATCTGTGCAAAGGCATTTCACATATATAATACCTAAAATTACAAATAAAATTCCCTTTAGGGTTACTGCACTAAATTTTCAAAGAAATAAAAAGAAAATTTTTAAATGGATAGCTGAAAATTTTGATAAGATTTGTGATATAATTCCTTGGTTTCAGACAAACTTACTTTAATTTACTTTAACACTAGAGTTAAGTTTTCACTTGTAATTCTCAGAAATTTGCTTTACTTTGGGAAAATAGCTGAAAATTAGTAAAACAATATTGATTTATTGGTAATCAGTGTACCCACAAATTCATGTGAATTCATCGTACACTTAAAACCTGTACTCTAAACATTAAATTTTTATATATAATACCTTAAAAATTGTAAAATTTTGAGTACATTAAATAAATAAAAAAATAAATAAATAAATAAATTAATTCTGACACCAAAGCCTACTACAATAATAATTATTATTAGTAATCTTTCTTTATTGATGAACTAATAGTATTTTATAGTTTCGTGTTAAAAAATTATAAGCTCAAATAATAATTTTGAAATCTTTGGGTATGAGTTATTCATAAGCAAATTTGATTTCTTGAATTTCAGTCAAATAAAATTTCCTTGCATGCAATGGCGATTGGTGTTGTCATATTAGCGATATTCTTAAAACTCTGCAGAGAAACGGTTTTTATTTTTTAAAACGAAAACCGTGCGTTTAACTCAAAATTACCAAGATATCAAACTTGCTCAAAAGTGAATGGGAATTTCAAAAATAATTTTTATTTAAAAAAAATCAGTGGCGTATTATCAATGTCTGGGAAAATATGCAGGTCGGATTCCGTACGGACGCCACTAGTGGAAATAAAAAAAAATGTTCTACATCAAAAAATTTCACTAGATGCATAGTATCTCTATACCAAATTTCATTACAATGTCTAGAGTGGTATTCGAGATATTATCGAAAAATTATGAAATTAATGAAAGTTTAACACCCTGTATCTCAAAATTTACACCATTTAGGACACATGTTTATATCAAGTTTTCTTCTTAAAACGGACCCAAAAATCACCTCCTTAAATATTGACACTCAATTGAGAAACACCCTGTATAATATCAATATGTGGACTACAATATCTCAACATTCTAAGTGAAACATTATCAGAACCAATACTATCTTTTTTTAGAGAATGTGGAATTGTATTAACTTCTTCAACATTACTTAATTTGAACGAAAACTGAGTACTTCTTGAATAGTAACTATTCCTATAAAAATTTATTTTATTATCACAATTATCGGATACATATTGAAAAAATTTTGAAAAATACGAATTAATAGAATTGGGGTCTGAAAGATTAGCTGGCAACTCCGCCCGACCTTTTTTATTACAATGTATATTGAGATTACTGAATTAAGATAGTTTTGTTTTTTTCGTCTTATCATAGACACAGAAATATTTCTTAGTTGTTTATAATTATTCCAATCGACTTCAGAATGAGATGTTTTATATTTTTATAAAGCTTTATCCTTATCTTTAATTAACATTTTTAAATTAGGAGTTAACCACTCTGCCTTTGGTTTTTTAATTTTGCGACTTACTATCGGAGCGTGTTTATCAAATAAGAATATAATAAAATTATTAAAAATAGTAATTTTTTCATTTATGTTATTACTGTTAAAAATAGAGTACCAGTCAAATCAATGGTTTTCGTTAAAGATCCTCTTCTTGTTATGTCAGAGTGGTGTATTATTTGGGGTTAGGATCCAAAAAGAAAAAACAAAAATATTTTTTTTAAATTGTCGACGTTGCGCAACTTTATTGTTGCATACTCAGGACACATATACCGGGTGTCAACGATATCGTTTTACACGATGCCATTCATTTGCTTTTTAGGTTAGGATATTTATATTTGGGTTAACGAAATATGGTATTAAGACATATATTTTTCATGAAAAAACAATTGAATATTACTGCCAGTTTTTCCGATATCAGAACCAAGTTAAGAATTTCAAATGGAACCCTGTATATTATTTTACATAGTTTGATAGAGCTTAGAATTACCTTTTCAATGACATATCACAAGTTATATTTTTTTTTCAAAATGGCGGACCAGGAAGCGCTTTTTCAAAATTCAATAAGGCGGTCGTTTCCCGATACCGATGAAATTTTGTTTAACAAATTATTAAAATATTAAGCAAAATGGGGTTTTCAATGGGTTTTAATCAAATTTTTAATTTATCACAAAATGGGATAAGTTTAATTTTTTCTTTAAAATGTGAACTTTTTCTTAAATTTTCTCAAAGATTTTAAATAGAAAGTTGTATTTATTAAATATTAGTATTAAAGTATATCTTATTAGCTACACGAAACCGCATAACAAGCCGTATTTTTGCTTTTTGTTTCAGAAAAAATTGACAAAACCTTGCCGATACACATTTTTCCTAATACATAACATGAAACAAACACACACATATTATTAATCAGAAATCAGGCACCACTATTGATGTCGTAAACTCTGTAAAATTTCTAGGGCTTCTTGTAGATGATTCTTTAAAATGGGATCCACATATCGACGCTTTATCAAGGAAGTTGGGTTCTGCTTGCTTTGCGTTAAGTTCTGTTTCCGAGGAGCTTAGCTTTTCTACCTCTAGAACTGTTTATTTTGCTCTTGTTGAGTCGCACCTCAGATATGCTATTCCATTCTGGGGTACATGTTGTGCGACTCAATTTGATCGAATTTTTATACTACAAAAAAGAGCTGTTCGTTACCTACTGAGACTTAACAGTAGAACTCACTGCCGAGATTTCTTTAAAAGATATAAAATACTAACCCTTCCTTGCTTATTCATTTTGGAATCGGTTTGCTTAATTCGTAAGCATGCACCTGCTCTATTAGAGAGACCTTCTCACAACTACCCTCTCAGAAACACTGAGCACGATCTCTATCTTCCAACCCCACACTCATAGTTAATTAAAAGATCAGTAATCTACAATGCAAAAAAAATGCATAATCACCTGCCATTTAACATCAAATCCATAATATCTCTGACTTCATTTCGCAAGGCTTTGAAATCATTCTTACTGGAAAGCGCCTTCTACACCGTGAACGAGTTTTTCAACACATAAATTTATCCTTATGAACCCCTAGTGTGATAGTTGCCATTACCAACCATTTTTACCGAATTTTGTATATGTATTTTTTTAATTGTTTCGTACTTTTTTATTTTTTATTTTTTACTTTGCTTTTTTATTTTTTTTACATTTTTTATATTTATGAAAATGTTTATAACATAGTACGACTGACAAAGTACATTTCTAATGTACTTCTTTTACGATTCTAGTATATTAATATTCTAAATTCTTGATTTAAATATTATTTTTCTATAATATTTATGATGTGTTTTTGTTTTGTTTTGTTTGCTAATTTTGATGTTTGTAAACTATTTTTTTTTACAACAGCTTTGTCCACAAAATTGTAAAATTTTTTTGACAATAAAGCATTTATTTATTTATTATTTATTTATTTATTTATTTATAAAATCCTGGAATATTTTTTATTGTTTATTGATAAGTAATTTTGTAGTATTTTGACATTTTGTGACTGTTGTCTTATTTTAGGAAAGCGGGAAAAAATCACAAGTAGTATTAATTTTATTTTACCAGTAGATACGGTGCAGTAACATGAAAGATGACTTAACTAAGATAAGTAGGTCTTGGAAACAATTGCATAGGGATGCCATTATAATTTTCATTAGATTTAACCAGAAACGTCAAAAGTACTGTTTTGTATCGACATTTCTGATAACTTTCGTTACATTTTTACACTGAGAAAAACAAAAAGCAAAAACAAAACCGCATAACAAACCGTATTTTTGCTTTTTGTTTGAGAAAAAATTGACGAAACTCTGCCGATATACATTTTTCGTAATACATAACATGAAACACACACACACATATTATTAATCAGTAAATTTCGGAATATTTTTTATTGATAAGCAATTTTGTATTATTTTGACATTTTATGATTTTTGCTGTCTTATTTTAGGAAATCGAGAAAAATTCACAAGTAGTATTAATTTTATTTTACCGGTAGGCTTTCGGTTTTTCCGAAAATACGTAGACCTAAGTCAAGAAGTTTAAAAAGAACCCTGTATATTTTTTCACACAGTTTGATAGAACTTAGAATTCCCTTTACATTGACATATCACAAGTTGATTTTTTTTCGAAATGGAGGACCAGGAAGCTTTTGTTCAAAATTCAATATGGCGGCCATTTTCTAACACCGAAGATATTTTTGAATTATAGGTAGAAGTAATAAACAAATATGGGGGTTTTTATTGGGTTTAATGCTAATTTAAAATCAAACTTTCACAATTAATACAAAAGTCACTCAATTAAATGTTCTATGCGCTGTCCGCCTTGTTCTTGGCTTAGTGTAACTCTCTCAACATTTTCCGCGAGCAGGTTTCGTAAATGCTGTTCTGAGATACTCTCAACGGCTCGTCTTATTCTATTTTCTAACATTTTTAACGATATTACAGGAGTTGCATACACTTTTTCTTTCAGATGACCCCATATAGAAAAATCAAGCGGGGTTAGGTCAGGCGACCTCGCTGGCCATCGAATTGGTCCATTGGTTCCCAACCAGTTCTCACCAAATCGTTCATTCAAGTAATTTGCAACAATTCTTGAATTATGAGCAGGGGCGCTATCTTGTTGGTAAACTAAATCATCATTTTGCTGCAAATAATTTATAAAATGTTCAATTTCATTTTCGAGAAAATCCAAATACATCTCGCCAGTTAAAGGCTGATGGAATAATATTGGACCAATAACGCTTAGTCCTACAACGCCTAACCAAAGATTAACTCCAAAACGTTCCTGGAAGGCACCTTCCTAATCCTTACTAATCTTTGATTTTCCTTTGCCCAATAACGAAAATTATTTCTATTAAACATCCCTAGATTAGTAAACCTTGATTCGTCCGAAAAAATAATCTTATGATGAAACACAGGACTTATTCTATAATTATCTTAAAACCAGTTGCAATAAACAAGTCGTCTTTGGAAGTCATTTTCAAATAGGTGGTGGTGAATTTGATACTTGAACGATTTAAACCCGTGTTTCTTTAAAATTTTTCTGGCGCTTTCATGGGACGTATTGCACTGTTTGCCTAATTCACGAAGGGAAGCTGTACGGTCATACTCGATGTACGCTAAAACGTTTGTTTCCACTTCTTCGCTTACTACGAAACCATCATTGCCATTAGCATAGACACCACCATTATTTTCATTTTTTAAATGTAAGGATAATATGCATGTGAAGGAGCGTCACGATTCGGAAAGCGTTCCTGGTATAATCTCTCTGTGTCCCTTGAATTTTTGCGACATTCCCCATAAATAAGGAGCATGTCAATTTGATGTTTTCTTGAATAAACCATAATATTTATTTTTAAAACTAACTAGAACCACTTCTCAGTGTAAAAATATTACGAAAGTTATCAGAAATGTCGATACAAAACAGTACTTTTGACGTTTCTGGTTAAATCTAATGAAAATTATAATGGCATCCCTATGCAATTGTTTCCAAGGCCTACTTATCTTAGTTAAGTCATCTTTTATGTTACTGCACCGTATCTACCGGTAAAATAAAATTAATACTACTTGTGATTTTTTCTCGCTTTCCTAAAATAAGACAACAGTCATAAAATGTCAAAATAATACAAAATTACTTATCAATAAACAATAAAAAATATTCCAGGATTTTCTGATTAATAATATGTGTGTGTTTGTTTCATGTTATGTATTAGGAAAAATGTATATCGGCAAGGTTTTGTCAATTTTTTCTGAAACAAAAAGCAAAAATACGGCTTGTTATGCGGTTTCGTGTAGCTAATAAGATATACTTTAATACTAATATTTAATAAATACAACTTTCTATTTAAAATCTTTGAGAAAATTTAAGAAAAAGTTCACATTTTAGAGAAAAAATTAAACTTATCCCATTTTGTGATAAATTAAAAATTTGATTTTAAATTTGATTAAAATCCATTGAAAACCCGATTTTGTTTAATATTTTAATAATTTGTTAAACAAAAATTTCATCGGTATCGGGAAACGACCGCCATATTGAATTTTGAAAAAGCGCTTCCTGGTCCGCCATTTTGAAAAAAAATATAACGTGTGATATGTCATTGAAAAGGTAATTCTAAGCTCTATCAAACTATGTAAAATAATATACAGGGTTCCATTTGAAATTCTTAACTTGGTTCTGATATCGGAAAAACTGGCAGTAATATTCAATTGTTTTTTCATGAAAAATATGTGTCTTAATACCATATTTCGTTAACCCAAATAAAAAAATCCTAACCTAAAAAGCAATTGAATGGCATCGTGTAAAACGATATCGTTGACACCCGGTATAGATTTTATATCCTGCATGAAAACCATATTATCAATCTTTACCTACTCCATTGGTCCGCAGGTATTTCCTAGTTTTAGTTTCTAAATGGTTTTCGCAAACGATCGTCTTGTTATGTTAAAGTGGTATATTATTTGGGGTCAGAAAATTTAGACAAATTTTTTTTTTAATTTTCGACGTTTCACAACTTTATTGTTGCATCCTGAGGACACATAGATTCTATATCCTGCATAAAACCCATATTATCAGTTTTATCTACTCCATTGATCCGTAAATATTTCCAAACCCCAAATAATACACCGCTCCAACATAACAGCAAGAGGATCGTTAACGAAGACCATTTAGAAACTTATTATCTGCGGACCAACGGAATAGGTAAAGACTGATAATATGGGTTTAGTGCAGAAATAGAATCTATATATGTGTCCTGAGAATGCAACAATAAATTTGCGAAACGTCGACAATTCGAAAAAAAAGACTTTTTTTTTCTTAATGAGTCCTAACCCCAAATTATACACCACTCTAACATAACACCAAAGGTTCGTTAACGAAAACCAGTTAGAAATGTAATATCTGAAAAATATCTGCGGGCCAATGGAGTAGGTGAGTAGGTAAAGACTAATAATATGAGTTTCATGCAGCTTATATAATTTATACAGGGTGGTGCAACCAAGATGGGGTGGACGATTGTGGGCAAACGGACAGGAATTCGAAAAAACATTTTTGGGATATGATTGATAGTCAAGAACGCTGTGTTTTAAAATTATACCCATTAACAGGGTGGTCTGAAAAGTTCGTGGTGAACCAAACTTGTGTTTTTTTAAATGGGACACCCGGTATATTATTATTTTAGTTACGATCATTTCGATATTAGGTTTGTTGGGCCTAAAATTTATACCAAGGGAATGGGACGAGGTTAAAGTGGAAAAAAGAGTTATACTCCGGCCATTTTTTTAAAACAATTGAAGCAGGTATGGAAAAACCAAATATTCTATAAAATGTATTGTATCTAGGACTACAATAATCGCTTGAAAGTCGTTCAAAATTATTCACTGTTATACAGGGTGGTCAAGTTTTGCAAATTTACCTTGGATTGAATTTTTTTAAATGGAACACCCCATATATTTTACTTCATTCTAACAGAAACGGTATTATTTACGTTGCTTAAATTGACTACCTATAATATAAGGAGGCCATGATATAATCATAAATGAAAAGAAAGATTGACATTCTTGTCAAAACCGCAAAGTGTCAGAGATAAGCCGAGAAATTGTTAAGTAACAATGAGTTTGAGTACTCCAGAGTTGATAAACATGACTTTTATGTTGGGCGAGTGTCAAAAAAACCCTTTACTAGCAAGCAGGGTTTATGCGGTACGATATCCCGATGCCGAAAAAAAACCAAGACCTGAAGCTTTTGCAAGTTTATTAGAGAGGTTTTAAGAAACAGGCAATGTTGCTTTTAAGAAACGTAAAGTAATTAATAAACCAGTTACCAATGAAGATAATGCTTTGACAGTGTTATTAACAGTGCAAGAAAATCCACACACAAGTACCAGGGAAATTGAGAGAGCTACTGATATTGAACGCACTAGTATTAAACGGTTTCTGAAACAACATAAATATCACGCCTACCACATTGAATTACACCAAGAACTGTATGATCGCGATTACGTCCAACGACAAGAGTTTTCAATTTGGTTTTTAAATACAATTTGGGATAATCCAGGTTTTGTAGATAGGGTGCTGTTTTCAGATGAAGCAACTTTTAAAAGCAAAGGCTTGGTTAACAAATATAATATGCACTATTATTCAACCGAAAATCCACATTGAATTCGTCAGGTGGACCATCAAAATAAATGGTCAATTAATGTTTGGGGAGGTATAATTGGCTCTCATGTTATAGGACCATATTTCTTTGAAGAGCATTTAACGGGAGAAGTCTATTTAAATTTTTTGAGAAATGAGTTGCCCGTATTGCTCGAAGACTTACCTTTAATGTTAAGAAATTCCTTATGGTTCCAACATGATGGAGCATCCCCGCATTACCATAGGCATGTAAGACATTTTCTCAATAATTGGAAAGGAGAGCATTGGATTGGGCGAGGTGGACCAGTTAAGTGGCCTGCGAGGTCACCCGATTTAACGCCACTAGATTTCTTTTTATGGGGACATGTTAAAGAAGAAGTTTATAAAGAGGTTCCAACCACAGTGGAAGATATGAAGTTGAGAATAATAAGCAGTTTTCGCAACATTTCAGACCTGACTTTGAGAAAAGTGAAACTTTCATTTATGGATAGACTCGAAATGTGCCTAAATATTTCCAAACCCCAAATAATACACCGCTCCAACATAACAGCAAGAGGATCGTTAACGAAGACCATTTAGAAACTTATTATCTGCGGACCAACGGAATAGGTAAAGACTGATAAATGGGTTTAGTGCAGAAATAGAATCTATATATGTGTCCTGAGAATGCAACAATAAATTTGCGAAACGTCGACAATTCGAAAAAAAAAGACTTTTTTTTTCTTAATGAGTCCTAACCCCAAATTATACACCACTCTAACATAACACCAAAGGTTCGTTAACGAAAACCAGTTAGAAATTTAATATCTGAAAAATATCTGCGGGCCAATGGAGTAGGTGAGTAGGTAAAAACTAATAAGGTAGATGTGCCTAACTTCGGCCACACCCCAACAGTCGGCCATCTACACACAAATCGTTAAAAATTAAGAAAATGAGAAATAATTTAAATTTAAAATAACGAACTCCCTACATCTGGTCGGTTTTCCCGCCAAATTCCCAAGTATTTCGGTAGACATAACCTAGAAACTCTAAATCAAGACGCTAGTTTATTCCTGTCGGTTTTCGATTGAATTTTGATTCTAAACTAATCTTAAAGTTTGTGTTAAGGTGCAAGGTGCAGAAAGTAACTACTGTATAGCTTGGAATTGGGTAAGTACTTTTAATTTACTTTTATACTATTCAAATAGACTGTATTTAAATATTTATAGGTTAAGTTCTTAGAAAATTTCATTTTTTAACGGTTTTTTGCCCCGGCCGACCATTGGAAAGCGAAATATGTTCATTTCCTAGTGTCGGCCATAGTGGCCGACATTAGGACTTGTTTGTTTTCTTTTAAGCTTATTTCCTATTCAGTCTATCTTACATCAAATCATTAGTCTTTCTCTGTCAGACCTGATAAAGTGGTAACTTCAATCAAGCAGCCATAAGTCGGCCACATCATTATTTACTCTAAATTATTTTTATTAAGTTCAATATAGGGGGGCCGAACTTTGGCAGTTTGGTGGCCGACTATTAGATTTTTTTTTGCTAGATAATCTTTATTTTTTTTACAGATTTCCCTTCACCAAAAGTAAAATGCCTCAGGAAAAGCGAGTTTTTTTTAAATACTCTGAGGAGTCTATGGCTCGGGCTCTAACGGCAATTAGAGAGGAAAATTTAAGTACCAGGGCAGCAAGTAAGACATTTGGGGTACCAAGAGCAACAATACAAGACAGGATAAAAGGAAGAGTTCGAGAAGGGCCTAGACAAATGGGTAGAGATCCAGTACTTACAAGAGAGGAAGAATCAAAAATAGTAAAATGGTTGATAGATTTGTGTAAATGTGGATTCCGTCAGAAAAAGTCTGATCTTATGGACACAGTAGCGAAAATTGTTGCAGATGATAAGAGGCAAACTCCCTTTACAAATAATCGTCCAGGGGAAAAATGGTATAAATGTTTTATAAAGCGACATCCAGAATTATCGCTTCGGGAACCTGAAGGATTAACCAAAGGAAGAGCTGTTATTACCGAACAGTACATTAAAAAGTGGTTTTCTGATTTACGGGAGTATTTGGAAGAAACAAATAATTTAGACATTCTACTTGATCCAGAAAGAATACTTAATGGTGATGAAAGTGGCTTTAATTTGTGTCCCAAAACTGGAAAAGTGTTAGGTCCCAAAGGTGCCAGGAATATTTTAGAAATAAGGCGAGGAAATGACAAAGAAAACATTACTACACTTCTTGTTTTTACTGCTAGTGGAAAAACTGCAGTGCCATGTGTGGTTTTTAACTATATTCGAATTCCAAAAGCAATTTTAGACAGCAGTGATCCATCATGGTTCATAACAAAATCAGATTCTGGATGGATGAAAAGTGAAGTTTTCTATGAATATGTTTCCACTCAGTTGCTTCCTTGGTTAAAGTCACAAAATACCAAGTTTCCAGTACTCTTTCTTATTGACGGTCATAAATCACATTTAACTATGGAACTTAGCCAATTCTCCTACGAAAATGATATTATATTGTACAGCTTGCCCCCCAATACAACCCACATGATGCAACCGGCAGATGTGGCTGTTTTCAAACCCTTAAAAACTGAGTGGAAGAAAGTAATCCGTCAATGGCTAGCAAAACCTGAAAACCGTCACTCTGCTGTTACTAAAACAACATTCTGCTCACTGCTTAAGACTGTTTTGAAAACACCTGCATTACCTCAATACATCATAAAAGGCTTTAGAAAATATGGACTTTTCCCATTTGACCCGGACGCCGTGGATTATAGCAAATGTGTCCAAAATCACTTGGAATCAAAGGTAAATGAGAATAAGTCCAACGAAAATCCGATCACAGATGAAGAAATTGATGTCGCCAGAAGAGTACTGCTAACGAAGTTTGAAGACAGACTCGAGGAAAGTTTCACCATCGACGAATTGGTGCATCAACTTAATAGTTTTAAATCAAGTTTTCAAGAGCAGCCACAGGAAAATCTAATCGAAAATGAACAAATTGAGACAAATCAGAGTCCTGTTAATTATTTTGAACACTTAGAAGAAACCGAGGACAGATTTCCTATTCAAGATTTGCCTATCATATTTCTTGATGATCCATTACCAGAAGTTATCAGTGCTGGTGTTAATTCTGATGTTTATACCACTGAAAATGATGTACAAGAACTTTTAATAGAAAATAACGAAGGTAATAATAATAATGAGGAAGAAGAAGAGAGAAGCAAAACAGATAAGGAAATTATACCTAAAGAAATAGAAGTTTTAACTAGTACTAATCAAATAGAATCTAATACGAAGTTAGAAAAATTAAAAACTGAAATAGAGATGCCAGAAGCAAGTCTTGAAATAAATGATACCATAGAATTGAAGAAAATAGAGGAAATCTGTGAAACGGCTTTACCTGAAGTGAAAATAGGAGACCATCTAAAAACTGACGAGGGTGATCAAAAACTTGATTTGCAGGAGAATAGCTTGGGTGCTGATAGCGAAGTAATTCCATCAGATGCCAAAGAACATAAACCAAAAATTAAAATACTACAAGACATTAAATTAAATATTTCACCAATTGAAAAGCATTTATTTTATCCTGCACCAATTACAAAGAAGAGGAAAAACATGGTTCCTCAACCAGCAGCCATCTCCTCCCCAAAATATAGGAAATATTTGGAAAACAAAAGTGCAAACGCAATTAACAACAAAAAAACACAAAATAATGGAAAAGGGAAAGGCAAACAAAAAAAAGAAAAAAAACCTAAAAGTACAGCTGCAAAGAAAACCAAAGAACGGTGCTGGGGATGCAAGGAAGAGTTGGACAGTGACTTAGATGAGGGGGATTCGGAGCATGTAGGCTGTGATAATTGTCCCAAATGGTATCACTTACAATGTACCAGAATATCACATGCCACTACAGTATCCATGTTAAAAGAAGATTATTTTAAATGTGACTTATGCTAATTGTACCTGATTTATTTTAAATTTGTTTTCATTTTAAGTTTTTATTATTTATTTTATGTTTTTTTTCTGTTTTTTTAAAAAGTATACGTAAATGTTTAATTTTTATCTATTTTATTAGAAATAAAGACTTTGATACGTGTTTTTACTACAGAATTTTTACTAAACTACCAATAAGTTACCTAATCCAAATTATGTATGCCGACCATTGGTAAGCCTTTGGCCGATTATTGGATATAAAGTGGCCGACTGTTGGGCTTTTACGAAAAATATTTTATTTTGCAAAATACAATTAGTTGCCAATAGATGACTCCATTCTTCTATATTCAGGGTTGCCAACCATTGAGTATTAAATTATTATGTGAAAAAATTAGGTAGCCAACATAAAACAAAAAATTTTAGTGATTTATTTTCTTAAAACAGGCTGTTAAATGGCCGACTATTGGCACATTTACCCTAAGAGTTTCATGCAGCTTATATAATTTATACAGGGTGGTGCAACCAAGATGGGGTGGACGATTGTGGGCAAACGGACAGGAATTCGAAAAAACATTTTTGGGATATGATTGATAGTCAAGAACGCTGTGTTTTAAAATTATACCCATTATACAGGGTGGTCTGAAAAGTTCGTGGTGAACCAAACTTGTGTTTTTTTAAATGGGACACCCGGTATATTATTATTTTAGTTGATTCTCCTATTCGTTACGATCATTTTGATATTAGGTTTGTTGGGCCTAAAATTTATACCAAAGGAATGGGACGAGGTTAAAGTGGAAAAAAGGGTTATACTCCGGCCATTTTTTGAAAACAATTGAAGCAGGTATGGAAAAACCAAATATTCTATAAAATGTATTGTATCTAGGACTACAATAATCGCTTGTAAGTCGTTCAAAATTATTCACTGTTATACAGGGTGGTCAAGTTTTGCAAATTTACCTTGGATTGAATTTTTTTAAATGGAACACCCCATATATTTTACTTCATTCTAACAGAAACGGTATTATTTACGTTGCTTAAATTGACTACCTATAATATAAGGAGGCCATGATATAATCATAAATGAAAAGAAAGATTGACATTCTTGTCAAAACCGCAAAGTGTCAGAGAATTGGCATCAATTACCATTGTTTTTTGACGATAAGCCGAGAAATTGTTAAGTAACAATGAGTTTGAGTACTCCAGAGTTGATAAACATGACTTTTATGTTGGGCGAGTGTCAAAAAAACCCTTTACTAGCAAGCAGGGTTTATGCGGTACGATATCCCGATGCCGAAAAAAACCCAAGACCTGAAGCTTTTGCAAGTTTATTAGAGAGGTTTCAAGAAACAGGCAATGTTGCTTTTAAGAAACGTAAAGTAATTAATAAACCAGTTACCAATAAAGATAATGCTTTGACAGTGTTATTAACAGTGCAAGAAAATCCACACACAAGTACCAGGGAAATTGAGAGAGCTACTGATATTGAACGCACTAGTATTAAACGGATTCTGAAACAACATAAATATCACGCCTACCACATTGAATTACACCAAGAACTGTATGATCGCGATTACGTCCAAAGACAAGAGTTTTCAATTTGGTTTTTAAATACAATTTGGGATAATCCAGGTTTTGTAGATAGGGTGGTGTTTTCAGATGAAGCAACTTTTAAAAGCAAAGGCTTGGTTAACAAACATAATATGCACTATTATTCAACCGAAAATCTACATTGAATTCGTCAGGTGGACCATCAAAATAAATGGTCAATTAATGTTTGGGGAGGTATAATTGACTCTCATGTTATAGGACCATGTTTCTTTGAAGAGCATTAAACGGGAGAAGTCTATTTAAATTTTTTGAGAAATGAGTTGCCCGTATTGCTCGAAGACTTACCTTTAATGTTAAGAAATTCCTTATGGTTCCTTATGGTGGATGGAGCATCCCCGCATTACCATAGGCATGTAAGACATTTTCTCAATAATTGGAAAGGAGAGCATTGGATTGGGCGAGGTGGACCAGTTAAGTGGCCTGCGAGGTCACCCGATTTAACGCCACTAGATTTCTTTTTATGGGGACATGTTAAAGAAGAAGTTTATAAAGAGGTTCCAACCACAGTGGAAGATATGAAGTTGAGAATAATAAGCAGTTTTCGCAACATTTCAGACCTGACTTTGAGAAAAGTGAAACTTTCATTTATGGATAGACTCGAAATGTGCCTTCAGCAAAACGGTGGTTTAGTTGAACATCTTTTATAAGTTTTAATTACATTGTTTTTGTTTATTTATATTGAATTTATTTTTTTTGTAAAAAAAGACCTGTTATTAATACTGTCAAAGCATTATCTTTATGGTAACTGGTTTTATTAATTACTTTACGTTTTTTTGAAAGCAACATTTCCTGTTTCTTGAAATCTCTATGATAAACTTGCAAAAGCTTCTATCTTCTTTTTATTTCGGCATCGCATCATCAAAGAACAATATTTATTTATTTACTGATGACAATATTCTGACACTTTGCTGTTTTGACAGGACTGTCAATCTTTTGTTCAATTTATGATGATATCATGGCCTCCTAATATTAAATCGTCAATTTTAACAACGTGATTTCAGAGTAATTCGTGTTAAAATGAAGAAATTTTGATTTCACAGCTAATTTACTGAAAAACTGTTGGTCAGAAAGGTATCAAATATGGTATTTTCTGAAAGCTAGTAATGTTATCTTTAACATGAAAGTAAAATATACAGGGTGTTCCATTTAAAAAAATTCAATCCAAGGTAAATTTGCAAAATTTATTGTAGTCCTAAATACAATACATTTTATAGAATATTTGGTTTTTCCATACCTGCTTCAATTGTTTTCAAAAAATGGCCGGAGTATAACCCTTTTTTCCGCTTCAACCTCGTCCCATTCCCTTGGTATAAATTTTAGACCCAACTAACCTTATATCAAAATTATCGCGACGAATAGGAGAATCAACTAAAATAATAATATACCGGGTATCCCATTTAAAAAAACACAAGTTTAGTTCACCACGAACTTTTCAGACCACCCTGTATAATGGGTATAATTTTAAAACACAGCGTTCTTGACTATCAATCATATCCCAATTTTTTTTTCAAATTCCTCTCCGTTTGCCTACAATCGTCCACCCCATCTTGGTTGCACCACCCTGTATATGTGTCCTGAGTATGCAACAATAAAACTGCGAAACGTCAATAATTAAAAAAAAAAAGACTTTTGTTTTCTTTAACTGAATCCTAACCCCAAATAATACTAACTCTCTAACAAAAATGTTTTAACATTGTTCGGCCATATGGGATTTTTACCAAAATATTACCAGGTCATCCCTATATGAGCCTTAATTTTTGATAGACGATTCGACGGAATTCATAAAACCTATTTTTGGTATCTAGAGACGCTAAAATGTGAAGATATAAAACCTGGAAGAGTGATTTTTTTATTTAATTAACAAACATTTTATTTGGACGCTATTTTGTTCCGCTATCTTGAATTAGAAACACAGTGTTACTAGTTATTTCCTATACCACATTTAGATCTGGCACACAATTTGAAATCAGTCCATTAAGTAGTTTTTCAGGCTGAATTTTTAAATATTTTATTATGACGCCATTTTTTTGCGCCATTTCTGATTCGAACCAAAAAAAACATGTTGATTCCAGCATAAAACTTGATCTTAGTGCAAAATTTGAAATAAATTGGATAAGCAGTTTTTTATTAATATTTTTTTTAACATTTCACTAGGCCTCCATTTTTAAATATTTTATTATGCCGCCATTTTGTTGCGCCATTTCTGATTGGAACCAAAAAAAAACACGTTGATTCCAGCATAATACTTGATCTTAGTGCAAAATTTTAAGTAAATTGGATAGGCAGTTTTTTATTAATAATTTTTTTAACATTTCACTAGGCCGCCATTTTGTTTCGCATTATTAGATTTTTACCAAAATATTACCAGGTCATATGACCTTAAATTTCTGACCAAGATTTGAAGTCAATCGGGTGAGTAGTTTTTTAACTATACCGCGAAAAGACAGACAGACCGGCGGAATTAAGAAAACATGATTTTCGTCATTTACGGACCCTGACGCTTAGTTTATAAAAATATATCAAGATCTAGTCTATTTTCCAAAATAAATACTCTATAACTGTATACCCACAACCACATTGAAACGTGATTTCACGTGAGACGAAAATGTGCGGAAATACAGAAAATAAAAACGTGCCGTCACGCCTGAGGTTGGCGAAGAAAGATGATACACATGAGGCGACTCCAGCGTTGTTCTGATACATTAAAATACCAAATAAAATAACAGTATTAATTTTTTTCACGTGACGTTAATTTATGTGATAGCACGTGAGCTCACGTGGCATGATTACAGTCTATCTGCGCCTTTAGAATCTCGATATTTCCGTGGCCTACTAAAAAAATTAATAAATGGTTACACATTTGACTGGTCAAAAAGTGAAACTTACCTGAAAATTATTTATTATAAATTTAGAATTACAATAACAAACATAGAAAAAGACTCCAAGTGTCGGTCTCATTAAATTATAATTTTACAATTCACAACAAACAAGACACGTGTTTCGCCCTTTCGAGCATCATCAGACCTACAAACAACAGAGAGAGCCTTAGTAAAGAATCACACTCACAAATCCTAAAACAATAACTTACAAATAGAATAAAACACACTAAAGCACAACAAAACAAACAACTACTTATACATATTTGATGGACATTAAAATGAGGTTAAGTCTCACGTGAATAAACAAAATAAAATATTAAAAAAGTATTAAAAAAAGATTCATGTCTCTAGACGGGATCGAAACCAGACCACCCGAGTGAGACGGCGAAGCAACCACCCACAGACCACTGGACTAATCGAAGAAAAGAACATCGTTAACGCAAGTGAAAATGGGACTTTTTATAGCTTTGGTTATTTCCATTTTTTCTAGAAGGTCAAGCTTTTTCCCCTTCGGACATTCATGTAAAACATCAACGTCAGAAATAGAAAATTCATGACCTGACTCCAACAAATGATTGGCAAAAGCTGAAACAGTCTCAGTTACATCCGTATTTCTGCGTTAACGATGTTTTTAATTTTGAACTAACCCTAATATTTAACAATTTAATGTAATAATAATTGTAGGCAACCTTCATTTCATTCACTAATTCATAGAGTGAGAGTTTTTGGTTCTTTTATTCGATTAGTCCAGTGGTCTGTGGGTGGTTGCTTCGACGTCTCACTCGGGTGGTCTGGGTTCGATCCCGTCTAGAGACATGAATCTTTTTTTAATAGTTTTTTAATATTTTATTTTCTTTATTCACGTGAGACTTAACCTCATTTTAATGTCCATCAAATATGTATAAGTAGTTGTTTGTTTTGTTGTGCTTTAGTGTGTTTTATTCTATTTGTAAGTTATTGTTTTAGGATTTGTGTGATTATTTACTAAGGTTCTCTCTGTTGTTTGTAGGTCTGATGATGCTCGAAAGGGCGAAACACGTGTCTTGTTTGTTGTGAATTGTAAAATTATAATTTAATGAGACCGAGACTTGTAGTCTTTTTCTATGTTTGTTATTGAAACTAGGTCTCTTTGAGCAATATGAACAATTTCTTCGATTTTTTTTTTTTTTTAGAATTACAACTTAGTTTTTTTAATTTCGGGTCAATAAATATTTTAATATGTAGTAATTTGTAATGTACGGGTTGACTCTGAAAACAAATACAGTCATTTGAAATCTTAAATTTTGACATACTTCCACATATTCATTCATACGACAATAATTTTGCTATGATTCATTACTGTACCACAAACTACGTGAATATGTGTAAAACAACCAAGAAAAAATCATTTTCCATACGTTGTTAAATATTTCGGACATTTTTTTAATCTTTAGTGAGTTAACTTTTAAAAAAAATATAAGACCTGGAAACACTAAAGAAGGATTAAAAGCAATCATTTGGAATAAAAAGGAAATTGTATCCAATATTTTTATAATCCAAGAAACTGGACAGCGTTTTCTTTAAATGCAAAAGTATATTATAAGTTAAACAAATTTGGCTATAAATGAAAGACATTAATGCAGCGAAAACGAGAAACAATCAACCTTGGCCATGAAGTCGATTGGACCAATTACACTCAAATAATAAAAAAAGATCCAGAAAGCATAATGATGTGCATGAACTTAAAATTACAAAAGCGCTTGATTATTACATTTTACCAAATATAGATATAAGAAATGCTGATGGTTTAAAATTATATTATTTTATGTCAATTTTTAGAGAGTCTTTATTTTCGTTTATGGTCGCTTTAATAGTTATATATGCAGCAGCCAAAACACCAATATTAATAAAAAAATCCTCCAATACTATTTTTAAAGTAGAATGTTATCTCATTTGTGTCATAAAAATGTAACTAAGGCATTAATATTTGGAATTCGCCGAAGACAACATATATCACATAAACTTAAAACCATAAAATGGCTAAATATGTAGGGTGTCCCACATAAGATCCTCTATCCCCTTATCTCGAAAGATATACAATTTAGGAAAAAAAGTTATATATAAAGTGTTATTATTTTTAAGTGAACTTTTATATTATATACCTTTCATGTATACAGGGTGCTCAGTTTTTCCTGGTTAGGAGTCAACTCCTAAAAATTAAATGGGACACCCTGTATATTATCCTGGATATGGATTCCTCATTAAAAATAAGGGTAACTTTCATTAAGATATTGTATACCTATCTCTCGTCGTTTAGGATATAATAGCCGTTTTATTTAATTTTTTGCTAAAAACGTATATATTTAAGGTAGTAGAAAAAAATATAAATATATAATATTTGGTGAAGCTGCCATTTTTATATTAAAGACAACACCACAATATATAATTTAAGTTGTTTACTTTGACTACAAATTATACAGGGTGATATCAGAAATTCAATCGATCGGAATATATAAAATTACTTATAAGTCAATAATCTTAAATGGAACACCCTATATATTATTGCAGATTTCGATGGTTCACAAAAAATTAAAGTAACTTTGTATGTAATAACCTATACCTATCTCTAACCGTTTAGAAAATATTCGCTATTAAACTTTTTTTATGCAATAAAAAATACCTTTGGTTTAAATTTAATGACGAAATACGTCACAAATATTTTTTAACGGGCTGACCATAGTAGATTTTCAACAAAATACTGTAGTTTACAATTTTAACTAAGATGTCTGTATTTTCTGAGAAATTAATTCTTTCCAATGATCGATATAATAAAATACCTATGGCCGACATAACAAAAATATTAATCTTATTTCAACGAATACGAAATTTTAGCAAATATAGAAATGTTTTAACATTTAACAATATGTAAATTTTGTGAACTATTAAATAAGTATGTAGTAAGAAGTTAAGTTAATAGAGAACATTTACATAATTACAAATGAATTAATGTGTAAAATCAAAAAAACAATTGCATGTATAACGAAAAGACCAATATACCTAATGCAAAAGGGAAAATTAAAGTAAATTTGCCACATGGCCTCCATTTTGGGCAATACAAGTTGTGTAGATGACTTCCATTTTTCTTAAGGCATCTCTTACTGCAGCACTTTCATTGACATTTTGAATTTCTTCCCATATTCGATTCTTGAGATCATCAACATCTTGAGGTTTATTTTTGTATACTTTATCCTTTAATGTTCCCCACAGAAAATAGTCCAGGGGCGTCAAATCTGGACTCCGCGGAGGCCAACGAATATTTCCATTTGGTCCAACGACCTCTGCATAGTTAACACTTAAATAAGTTCTTACTTGAATGGTGTTATGGCAAGGTGCTCCATCCATTTGGTAAATAATATTATTTATGTTACCATTGACCTCTAGTAACGGCCTGATATTGTTAGTCAGTAGCTCTAGGTACCTCGCACCATTTAAATGGTTATCCAGAAATAGAGGACCTATTACTTGATTCCTGTAAATCGCACACCAACAATGAACACTACGACGACCTTGATGTTGAATAGTTTTGATGTTGTGTTTGTTTTCTTCAGACCAATAGTGAGTATTCTGTCTATTAAATATCCCTAAGGTAGTAAATATCGCTTCGTCCGTCCAACAAATTTGGTTAAAAAAATTAGGGTTACGAAAATGTCGATCCATCATTAGGTCACAATATTCCAATCGTAGAATATGATCGGTAGGTTCTAAGTGTTGCAATTTAGCGAACTTAAACGCCCTGTAGTTATTAATTTTCAGCGTCCTATGAATATCAGTTCTAGCAATACTTAAGTCTTTTTCTGCATCTCTGATGGAATTTTCTGTAAATTCTATATAAATATATAGCATTGCGTTTCATAATCCAAGATACTTTTAGGTTTATTTCTTTTTTCATATTTTAAAACACCATGCTGTTCGAGATCTAGTTCAATTCGCCCAAGCATGGATCTTTCCGGTATTCTTCTCTCCGGATACTTTTCATGATATGCTCTTATAGTCAGTGCAACGCTTTTGTTATTTTGAAGATAACACTGATATAAGTTCAACCTTTCTTCGGCAGTATAAGACATTCTAAGATAAAGATGAACTTAACGCACAACAAACCAAAATTTATTATATTATTTGACAAATATTGTTTACGTTGGTTTCCAAAGCACTTTATTTGTTTTCCATGGCAGTTTTGATTTTGCAGCGTTAGTTAATTACATGCAATATTTGGTTTCATTTTATGATTTGTAATGAATTATTTTCTCAGGATATACAGAATACAGACATCTTAGTTAAAATTGTAAACTACAGTATTTTGTTGAAAATCTACTATGGTCAGCCCGTTAAAAAATATTTGTGACGTATTTCGTCATTAAATTTAAACCAAAGGTATTTTTTATTGCATAAAAAAGTTTAATAGCGAATATTTTCTAAACGGTTAGAGATAGGTATAGGTTATTATATACAAAGTTACTTTAATTTTTTGTGAACCATCGAAATCTGCAATAATTAACAGGGTGTTCCATTTAAGATTATTGACTTATAAGTAATTTTATATATTCCGATCGATTGAATTTCTGATATCACCCTGTATAATTTGTAGTCAAAGTAAACAACTTAAATTATATATTGTGGTGTTGTCTTTAATATAAAAATGGCAGCTTCACCAAATATTATATACTTATATTTTTTTCTACTACCTTAAATATATACGTTTTTAGCAAAAAATTAAATAAAACGGCTATTATATCCTAAACAACGAGAGATAGGTATACAATATCTTAAAGTTACCCTTATTTTTAATGAGGAATCCATATCCAGGATAATATACAGGGTGTCCCATTTAATTTTTAGGAGTTGACTCCTAACCAGGAAAAACTGAGCACCCTGTATACATGAAAGGTATATAATATAAAAGTTCACTTAAAAACAATAACATTTTATATATAACTTTTTTTCCTAAATTGTATATCTTTCGAGATAAGGGGATAGAGGATCTTATGTGGGACACCCTGTACAATAGACGCATTTTACATTCGACTTGCTTTTACTGTAAAATTTTAAAATATAAATCTCCTTACCTTTTAGATCGTGTTGTTTATCGAACGGATGTACACAACTTAAATATCCGTAGGAAGAACATATTGACAATACCAACACATAATAAAGAGTTATTTAAACGTTCTTTTTCGTACAATATTGCTTTATGTGTCAATAAATTTGAAATTACTGATTTTTCACTTGCGTTTATAGTTTTCAAGAGACATTTGAAAAACAAATTACTCGCTCAGCAATTATAATACTTTGGTGAATTGAGTTTTAATTTTTTTTTTTAATTGTGCCCGCCTGACTTTTTTTTTAATTCTAGTTTTGATGATTGTTTTGTCATTGCGATGGTTTTCTAATTATATGTCCATATAAGCCATTTTTCTCCTTTTCGTTTCCTTTATTCCCTTTTCCTCTTCAATTTAATATTTTTAACATTATCTTTCTTATCTAGCCTTTCTACTTCATTATGTAAACCTCATATCTTCAAGTGTAGCAATCAATTCCTATTCGATCAGATTTGCATTGGCTATAACAGCACCTAATATGAGCATTTTTTATTTTGTTCGTATGGCAGGCTGAAAACAAGCCATTTAACCCTCTTTAAAATTAATGATTTTTTTACTGCTACATTGTACATCCTTATTTGGGTTAATAAACGTTTAATTATTATTATTATTATTATTATACATTACTATACTACAAAATTATTGTTTTTATATAAATTTAGAAGAACAGTAATTTCGACGTATACCTTAAATAGTTTTAACCAAATATAAATAAAACACTCTTAACTGACGATATTTTCTTTTTCCTTTCATTAAAATTTTAAATTACGTTTATTTCGTTAATATGTTTATCAATTTTCGTTTTCAATTACCTTCAGATAGAGTACTTAAAAACTGATAATCAGGGCCAAATATCATTAGTGGCATTCCAATTATTACAAACTGGCATAAAAAATGCTAATTTAATACTAAATATATGTAAACCAAATAATTTAAATTTACTTACCTAATCCAATTTAGCTTCATTACATCTATTATTATAATTAAAATTATAAAAGCCGTCCTAAAACTCATTATTCACTAGTAAAATATTTTTATTTTACTGTATTTACTTTAAACTAGATACCACTGGATGATCCGGCGACAATTTTACTCTTCTTATTCTTCCGATAATACAAAAAAAGCAATTTTTCCTCGTCATCTGCTATTTTTCAAAGTCTACACTTAATATTAGAATGTTGAAAAAGGCCAAGAATTTGACTAAACTAATGTTCTAAACTGTACATTCTTTTCCGCTAATCGGACGCGTTTAATTTCGTGTTGGAAAAATTTTATTGAGTTTTTAGCATGATGAAAAGAGTTCTGGCATCTTGGTTCAGGAACTGTGATTTAGGATTAAAGCGCAGGCGTTCAATTACGCGCTCATCCCCCGGGAATATGGCCCAGCGGAATCACAGTACAGGGCGGATAAGAGTTTATTTTCGCCATGTTGATGTTTTTAGTTAAAATTGAGATAATAATAATATTGATAAACACAATAATAATAATAATAATTTGCAAAAAAAGCAATTATATATACATATATATATATATATATATATATATATATATATATATATACATATATATATATACAGTGTGTATCAGCCAAATGGAATAAATTCGATAATAAATAAATGGGGGCGTGTTCGGAAAAACGCTTGGACCCGTCGATTGGTATTTTTAGTTGCTCATTTTCTCCAATAAAAACTTTTTATACAGGGTGTGTCCTGTAACAGTGGTCAATGCCAACTTTCTTATTTCAAATGCAACACCCCGGATATTATTTAATTTTTGGATTCTTTAGGAGATTCTAAACATATTTTATCTTCAATGTCCTATACCTATCTTCAACTATTTCGGCAATATTAAGTGTTTTCAAATTTATTTTTATTTTATATATATATATATAAAGTGGCTCTGGTTACTGAACTATTTATTTGATTAAAAAAATTCGCTACAACACACTCAATACTTATTTACCATTTAGGTCTTCATATTAAGAATGTAAGCAAAAACCATTTTAGCGTTCCTTTTTATTGATATGGAACAAAAAGAGCCAGTTTTGTTTACTTTTAAGTTTTGTTTACTTTTGTGTAAAATGCCTGGCCTTTCTCTTGCAAGACAGTAGTTGTCAGTGTCAGTGTCATAGTCTTTTGAATTTCGTTAACTGCATAATACCTAATATCAGAAAAATGGTTCATTTAACAGAAATGCATAAAATAACAATTCTACAAATGATTGGTTATGGAGATAACACACGAACACAAGTGGAAGTTGCTCGCTTATTTCATGAAAAATTTCCAAATTTGCCGCATATATCCCAAGGGACAATTAGTAAAATAGAAAAGCAGTTTCGCGAGCTTGGACATGTGAGGCAGATAAAAAAAGCAGCTGCCAATTCAATAAATGATGATACTAAATTGGATATTATGCTTGAGTTTGAGGAAAACCCACATATTTCTAGTTGACAAGCCGCCGCAATGTTCGATATTAGCCATTCGTCGATTATTCGAACATTAAAAGAAAATAAAATGCATCCCTATAAAGTGATACCAACTCAGGAGCTCATGGAAGACGATTATGATAGGAGAACTTATTTTTGTGAACAAATGATGGCTATGTTAGATAACAATGTTATTCAATTAGAACATGTTTTGTTTTCGGATGAGTGCACCTTTACACTTCACGGTCATGTAAATCGTCAAAATTACCGCTATTGGTCTAGGGAAAATCCTCACTGGATCAGCGAAGAACATACTCAATATCCTGAAAAGGTTAATGTTTGGGCAGGAATTGTTAGGGATCATATCATAGGCCCCTTTTTCATTGACGGCAATTTGAATGGCGATAATTATTTAGCACTGCTCCAAAATAATGTCGTGCCAACTTTGACAAATTTGTATCCGGATCCAGCAAACCCACAAGTTCCAGCGAATATGATATGGTTTCAGCAAGATGGAGCACCGCTCCATTACCAAATTAATGTCCGGCAGTACCTCAACGGAATATTTCCAAATCGGTGGATAGGGAGACGAGGATCGATAGAATGGCCAGCGCGATCCCCTGATCTGACGCCATTAGACTTTTTCTTATGGGGACATATTAAAAATGTTGTATACAAAACTAAACCCCTCGACTTAGCTGACTTAAGAAGATGAATAACGCTTGCGATTAGATCGGTCACGCCTGAGATGCTAAATAACGTTAGAAGAAATTTCTATTTAAGATTAGGAATTTGCCAAGACGTTCGCGGCGAGCATATTCAACAGTTCCTAAATTAACTTTTTACTTTTGTTTATACATTATGAAGAAATAAATAATTTTATTTTTTTAATCTTAATTTTTGCAATAAATTTGAAAACACTTAATATTGCCGAAATAGTTGAAGATAGGTATAGGACATTGAACATAAAATATGTTTAGAATCTCCTAAAGAATCCAAAAATTAAATAATATCCGGGGTATTGCATTTGAAATAAGAAAGTTGGCATTGACCACTGTTACAGGACACACCCTGTATAAAAAGTTTTTATTGGAGAAAATGAGCAACTAAAAATACCAATCGACGGGTCCAAGCGTTTTTCCGAACACGCCCCCATTTATTTATTATCGAATTTATTCCATTTATATATATATATATATATATATATATATATATATATATAATATTATCAAATGCAGTATAATCCTTTCACAACTGAGGAAATTATGAGCTTTTTTAAAACGGTGCACAACTGGAAAGCCCCAGGCCCCGATGGAATACATAATTACTGGTTAAAGAAACTGCCATACACGAAAGACTAGTATTTTTTCTGACAATCTAATACAGGAACGCTCGATCCTTCTAAATATCGCCCATATATCCTTAAGTCATATCGTTAAAGTCATACATCCTGTATAACTTTAAGGACATCGACATATGGTGAACCCAACAAAACAACAAAACACAGCCAAAGGATTGCGCGAAAGACTCTATGGGTTGTAAAGAGCAACTGATAATTGATTCGGACACCTTTAATCAAGCTTACCCTGAACGGAGAAATCTCTTTATGGCTTAAATTGCTTATAAAAAAAGTGTTCGACTCTATGCCGCATGACTGGCTCATCAGAGTATTAAAAATGTACAATATCGATCCCTATATCAGACATTTTCTGGAACATGCCATATCAACTTAAATGATACCAATATTCACATCAAAACTAATCCTCTACCATCAAAAAGAGGTATTTTTCAAGTTGATTCACTGAGTCCGCTATGGTTTTTTATCGCAATAAACCCTCTGTCTAACCTTTTAAATTATACTGGATATGGGCTTAGTATAAAAAAGAACAACAGAGAAAAAATTAAGTTAAACGATGTTTTATATATGGACGATTTAAAACTAATGGCACACACAATTCAGGAGGATGGATTTGAGATGCAGAACGGCCAGAGTATGGAAGCGATACGGCATGGAGATACCTACAAATATCTTGGTATAAAGCAAGAGCAATATATAAATCACCGAGTAATGAAGGATGAACTGGTAACACCTACGCTTGTTCTGTGCTTGGCTATTCATTTGGGATATTAAGTGGTCCAACGCTGACATCAATAACCTGTGCAAAGACACAAAAACACCATCCAAGAAGTGTCATAGAACGTAGGAAAGAGGATTAACAGATATCTCAAAGCAGTTAGACCAATACCGATGGTATCTTTGAATCATTAAAACAATACATAACGAGTGTGCAACATAGTTTCTATGGGGATCACTCAACGACTACAAATCTTGCAATATTTCAGAATTACTTAATGACATCGGTTGCGGTTGGCCAGCAGATTGATGTCATTTACACTGATATATCTAAGGCTTTTGACAGTGTTTGCCATCAGCTAATATTATGGAAATTGCGGCAAATTGGTTTTTGTGGAAAGTATCTGGAGTGGATCAGATCATATTTGTTTAATCGTCGTCAGCAGGTCAACTTATCTGGTTCAGCTTCCAGGGAGGTTGGTGTAACGTCGGGTGTTCCACAGGGTTCACATGGTGAATCAATTTTATTTTTACCCTTTATAAACGATATAGTGTCTTGGTTTAAAATGTCTAAATGTCTATTATATGCAGATGACTTAAAATTCTTTTCACCGGTTTTCTCTGACTCTAATTCACTGCAGTTTGATATTGAAAGGCTCGTCAAATGCTGCCACACTAATTATCTGCATCTTAACATTTCTAAATGTAAAGTGCTTCATTTCCATAAACGTATTAGTCCCATACACTTCACCTACCTCATAGATGATGTACATCTTGAAGTTGTTACTTCTGGGTGTTATTTTTAATGAAAATTTAACTTTTAATCTGCATATTGATAGCATTGTATTTAAGGGTTTTAAATTGCTGAGCTTTATAAAACGACATACAAAGCATGTGACTGATGTCAAAGCAATTGGGTGTCTTTATAACTCATTGGTTAGGAGCGTTTTGGAATACTGTTCTGCAATATGGAGTCCTTCATATCAGTATCACATTGACAGAATCTAAAGAGTACAAAATAGATTGTTGTTTGCTGACCGGCTAGTATGCAACTACAATCGTCACTTCCCGGAGTGTGACATTTTCAAGCTCAGCACTTTGCAGCTAAAAAGGCAGTTAAGCGGATTGGTTTTGTGATGTTTTCTATCTGTCCTTGTTCACGTCGATTCTGTGTAATTTTGTTATATTTGTGTATTATGTTACTTTCGGACCCGAAATCGTTTTTTATTTACCTGTTTTTCCTGGGGTTATTTGACCTGATACTTCTTCTGACGCTATTTGGGAATTCGTACCATTTGGAATGTTTAGCATTTTGTAGTGTTTCAGAAGGCTACTTCCTTACATTAATTAATTAATAAATCACCGATCGGCGAAGCTATTTTCAATAAAAAGCACACACATCTGACTTACATCGGATTATATGTGATTAGGATTACTTTACGCCTTTACAGCTAAAAGAGCAGCAAGTTTCAACACATCACAAACCCGTAGATGAGAAACTGAAGAGTTGGAGGGAAAAGCCTCTGCATGGCAGACGTTTAAATGAGGTCAGTCGGGATTACGTCGACAATATAGGGTCGAACTACTGGCTGCCGTCGAGACGGAGGGTTTCCTAATTGCCATACAAGATCAGGTAATTCCAACCAGAATTTACTTAAAATAAATAACGAGAGATGCCACAGTGGTAAATGACAGCTGAAGGTATAGATGTCGTATATCGAGACCATACAGCATGTCACAGGGGGATGTCAAATGTTCGCTGAATACAAGTTAAAATACGATTCATTAGGTAAAAATTCTGCACCGAGAACTAGCAGAGAAATTACAGCTTTCGCAGGAACAAAGAGTGCCATATTATATGCACAACCCTAAGCCAGTTTTAGAAAATAATCTATACAAGTTCTGTTGGGACCGCACTGTTTTGACAGACCAAACTAACATTTATTATTATAATGTTGGTTAAAGAATAAGATCTGGTCTATTGGCCAGATCTTATTCTTGTAGATAAAAGGGTAATAAAACCAATTTAGATAGAGGTAGCTATACCGAATTCTCATAATTTACGTCAGAAGTATGCAATATGAACAATATCGTGACTTAAAGGAACAGATCAGGAGTCAGTGGGGAATGAAGAGCGTCCAAATACCGTCTTTTATCATGTCAACAATAGGAGTTATCCCAAAAAACTTGTTCCAGAACATCAAGGACCCTGACCGTAATAAACGTCTTTTTTAGGCCTTGTAAAAGGCAATGCTACTCGCGATATCCCGAGTAGTTCGCAAGTTTATGGGTGACCTAAAAACCCACTACCAAAATGGACCTAATAACACGGAAAGAGTCTCATAAGAGCTCAATCCTTTTGATATGTAAATATCTAGGATGAGTGAATGTTTAGAAAGGGTCAGTGGCGGCTCTTCCATAGGGTCATTTGGTCAATGACCCCCAAAAATATTTCAGAAAATAAATTATTCGTTTGACCGTCCCTCCTAATAGTTGTAATAAAACGCGAACCTTGGGAAAAGTTAAATACGCTACCCCTGCTCAAACTTGAACTGCTGGCGATCTACCTCAATATTTTTAGACTACTTACGATCGACTCTGAGAGGCTGCAAGCATGTGTGATGCAGGGTTGTCGTACATACACGATACATACACCCTACCTACCTACCTACCTACCTAGGTAGAGGTGTACCGTAGCATATATAGATATTAGCTTTCCGCACAATATACATTATTTTAGTCAAGGTTTGGGTTAGGTTTAGTTAGGTTCTTTTCTACAATATCAATGAAAAAACTCATAGTTATTCAAAATTGCGATTTTATTGGTTGTTAAAAAACAAAAGAGTTACATATGGTTTTAAACTTAACTGAGGAGTGACTTTGGATGTTGAAGCGTGGCACTGCATGTCCTCAGCATACTTTTCATAAGATGGTACGTAACCACTGAGTGCTAATCGCAAGCATGATGACATATGATCGTCAGTTAGTCGATTGCGATATTTTGACTTAATTATCTTCATTTCAGAAAATGCAGACTCGCACAAGTAAGTTGACCCAAACATTGCTGTCAGTTGAAGGGCGATTTGCCTTAGATTCGGATATTTATCTTCAGATATAAAACACCAGAAATTTGTATCAGATGCTGCAGCTTTGAGATGTATATCTGATATAATCTGCACCTACTCATTTTCAACAGAACATGAGTTCATATTAAACTGACTTGCTATTTCAGTAGCTAATTCCTCAATGTTTTTATATGAAAAAGGATAACTCATAAATGATGCTACATTTGCCAATTTACTACAATCATAAAAACGCATTTCGAATTGTCCCAAAAATATTTGATAATTCAGTCTCATACGTATCATAATTCAACTGAGGAATCCTTGCTTTCAAAGACGGAAAATGTTTCAGATCCTTTCTTTTCAGTTGATCTATCATAAGTTGCAATTTACTTTTGAATGCGTTTACTGCGCTAATCATCTCAATAACAGTTTTTCCTTTACTTTGAAGCTCCAAGTTAATGGTGTTTAAGTGCATTGTGATGTCAGTCAAAAATGCCAAATCAGTCAGCCATTTTTCGTTTTTCAACATCTGGTGTCATCACCTCTTTCGTCTAGAAAAGCTGTTATTTCGGGCAATAATTCTCGAAACCTTTCTAGGAATTTTCCGCAACTCAACCACCTGACGTCCGTGTGAAGAACTAAATCAGTGTGTTCAGCTGACTCCCTATCTTCCAACTGCAACTTAAAGAGCCGCCGTTGCAAGCTACGTGCACGGATGGAATTCACAATTTTTGGTGCAGTGCCCATAATTTCCTCCTTGTTTAAAACTTTTGAACACAAAACTTGTTGATGCGTAATGCAATGGATTGAAAAAAATGAAGGGAAATCTTCATTAGCTCGACACAATGCTACAAAACCGTTTTTGTTTCCTGTCATTGATGGTGCTCCATCGGTTGTAATGCACACTAATTTATATATTGGTAGCTTGTAGTTTTTTACAAAATTGAAGAAAACGTCATATATATCTTCGCCACGGGTCTTCCCCTTCAGAGGAATGATTGTCAAAAATTCTTCCTTAGCCAACATGTCATTGAATACCATCCGAATAAAAATACACAGCTGGGCAGTATCTGTCATATCGGTGGATTCGTCGAACTGTAAAGAAAAGTATGTACATTCCATGATATCATTTTTTAGTTTATCTGCCATGTCCTGACTCATGATTTCTGTTTTATTTTTAAAATCTCCAAATAAAGTCTCAGCCGCGTCAATAAATGTTACCTTCACAACCGATTCATCTTCGAATGGTTTCTTGTGTTTCGCCAATATATGAGATATTTTAAATCACGCGATCGTTGCAGCTTTTGATTGTTTGGCTGGTCTTGTGAATATGGTTTATTCTTTTTTCAAACAAGATATCAAATCATGTACTTTTCGTTTTCTTAATTCACTCTGTGGCGGAAAATCCTTTTCATAGTTTTTATGAACCGTTTTATGATGCCTCTCTAAGTTACCACGCTTAGGTATTGCAACTGACACACGACAAATAAGACAAATGCACTTATCCTTCACCATACAAAACAAAAATTCTTCCTCCCAATCGTTATTAAAATTATACGTTTTAGATTTCTTCGCTGCACTCATTTTGTTCTGTTTAATAATAAACTTTGTATCGACGTAGTATTGCCTTCAAGTTGCAATTCAGAATGACTCCAATTCCTGCAGGCGCAACATTTATATCAGCGTGAACGAAAGTCTCGAATGTTCCCGTCAAACGCGCCGCCTGAAATTTCTAGAAAAGCGGCAAGAATAAAAAACGCGGCTTTTCTTTGACAAGTACCGCGCGTTCCTTTGATAAAGCCGCCTTTTGCCGCTAGCAGAGTGTTATTTTATTGCATAATAAATTTTTGTAGTTTAGTTAAGTACCTACTTATTAAAAAAAAATGTTTCTCGAGATCTACTCAAAAAGCACTCGCGATCGACCGTTTGAGCGCCGACGGTTCGAATGGTCTCGTTGCGTTCCTTAGACATAATAAAATACGCTATACTAAGCTAGGCTAGGCAGTCCGAATTGCCCTGATTACCTTAAAGCTTGACGAAAGTAACCAAAGATTTCACACCTACCGAGCGGCAGCCGAACCTGATAGCAAATGGAATGTGAAATCGCGATTTGAGGCATCACCCGGTCTTTTCTCATAATTCGATCGATCCGTCGCGGTATCACGTCGACATGCGACAGTTCAATTGTTCAGAGGTCGTGCGGTCGATATTCTAACTCGATATTGTTTCGGATGTTTTTAATCGATGAAAATTGATTTATATACTGTTTTTTGTAATATATATTTTTTATTTTTATGATCCATGTGAGTTAGAAATATACAGGAAATAAAATATTGGTAGTGACTAATGCAAAAAATAAACAACTAAAAAGTGCTTACGAACTTAATTTTGCAAAAATAACCAGTTTCAAGGTGGTCTATGTTTGAGTTGTGAATGTAGATGAAATAAAATGTCGGTAGTGGAAAAAATTAAATAATTAAAGAGTGCTAACGAACTTAATTTTGAGAAAATAACCTAATTTAAGGTAAGCGGTCGCAATTTGCCAAAACTAAAAAGGTTCATCGAAACTTTCGCAAAAGTATGTACGATTTAGCTAACTGGATATGTGGTTGTAAAGTCTCTAACTCATTCTACTGTTATGTTTGTTTGTTGTCTTCTAAGGGCTCGTCGGACTCATTATGGTGCAAAACTGGTGTTAAAGACTTAAAACACTTAAAAGAAAAGATAAAAACATACGTTTTCTGCAGATCACATGAAATGTTCGGTGAACTATGCTACGGTCGGAAGTGTTGATATTCGCACTCAACTATACACAGCTTATAGAATATCCCTTAGAGATTTTAATGAAAATGTATCCAAAAATCGTTATATTTTAAACAAAATTATAGATTGTGTTAATATTTGTGCGAGCTGACACTACGTGGCCATGATGAAACGGCTTTGTCTGAAAATCCTGGGATTTTTCGAGGGCTTTTAAATTTTGTTGAGGAGTTGGGCCAAGATAGACTATCCGCTTTAGCAATGTTAAGTATCGAGAAATCGTTTATAAAAGAAATGTGCGTGCAGTTTTAACGAACGTGTCATTCAGCATTTTTCCAGTTCTAAAGAGCGAAGAGTAGACCTGAACTTCAAGATAATTTAAAGCTCAATTTAAAGATAAGAGTTTTATTTTAGTAGTAGTAGTAGTAGTAGTAGTAAGATGGGGGGACAACCCCAGCAACTAGGCCTCAAAGGCCCTTTTCACTAACCCCGGCTCCACCCACCTCACACCACTCCCCTGCAAAGGCTACCCGTCCTTCTCCGGACTCGACGCCGAAGGTATTCCAGCGTAGTCTTGTCCACTTTTCACACGTATCAACAAGATGATAGGGATCCTCCTCCTCTGTCCCACAGTTAGGACAGCTAGGGCCGTCCGCTAGCCCCAGTCGGTGCATGTGCCTGTTAAGTATACAATGTCCTGTCAAAATGCCAATTAGGTCTCCAATCGCCTGTCTGCTCCTTGACATCAGCCAAGATGTTCTGAACTTGCATGGGTTGGACAGCATTTCCTTTGCCTGTCTGCAATGGTTTCCCTTGACCAATTTTCCTTTGGCCCATTTATTCAGGGCCTGGGAGCATTGTTGTTTGCCTATACCCAGGCAAGGTTCTGGGCCCGAGAAATGAAGGTTCGATCCATTCCTGGCAAACTCATCTGCTTTCTCGTTGCCCGACTCTACTATGCCCAGGGACCCATTTTAGTATTACTACCTTTGTCCTTGCTAGCTCACTTAGCGCATCTCGCATTCCTGGACAAGAGCTGAGCTCATCCTGGGCTTGCTGATGGCTTTGAGAGCCGCTTCAGAGTCTGAGTGAATGCGGATTCCCATCCTGACTTCAACCTTTATTGCAACTTGCAATATAGCATAGACCTCAGCCTGGAAAACGGTAGTATGTCTTCCCAGCGGAAAGGCCTCTCCGACACCTCGGTCCGACCGGTACATTCAGGCGCCGGCTGACCCAGAATTGGCCATCCACGAACCGTCCATATACCACGATTGAACTTCAGCCCGATGAGGTGTCATATCCTCCTTCCATTGATCCCTTGTTTGAATTTCAATTTCAAAAGGCCTTTTGAGCCTAAAGCGACTGTCGGGAAGAATCGCCTTCGTGGACAGGAGGATAATAGCAGCAATTTTCATGTGGCCCGTTCCTATTGGATTTTTATACCAAGTTCCGCAATCGATCATCCTCTTGCACGAGCCCTTTTTATCCATATTGGAAGTTCTGGGAGACCTAGAAAAACGTTGAGAGCTGCTCCTGGTGTAGTCCTCATTGCTCCAGTAATTCCTAAACAGGCCAGTTTCTAGAAATATGTAACCTTTCCCACTGCTGGCCACCAGACCACGGATCCATAAGCGATCCTCGGTCGGATCACTGCAGTGTAGAGCCAGTAGAGGACCTGTGGAGATAGACCTCACTTTCGCCCCACCACCCGGCGCAGTTGCCACATAATTGCTATGGCTTTATTGGTTATCTGTTCGACGTGTGATTTCCACGTCAGCTTACTGTCCATAACCACCCCAAGGTACTTGATCTCTTCCTTTATTTTTATTTTAAGTATGCCTATTTTTAATTTTGTTATTGACCTTTCATTTTAATTCACCACGAGCCGCCACTAGAAAGGGAGTGCGAATGCCATTCGGCATTTAAAAAATAATAATAATAATGAAAGTCTATTAATCCGTAATGTATATTTTTTATGAGTTTGAAAAAAAAACTTTGTGAATTAATTGGCCTAATATGCAGCATCCCGACTAAAAATCAGGTGCTGTTGAAGCCAAGATATGTATTTATAAAGAAGCTCATGTTATAAATAGGTGTTAAGTTCATACATGACGGTATTTTACCCTATTCAGAAGGTAAGAAATCGTTGTAAAAAGTATATAGAAGAACGAAAACAAATAGGGGTAAAGAAAGGTAAAAGAGAGAAAATAAGAGAAACAAACGGAGTAGTTTTAATAATAATAATAATAATTTTATTTCACCAATAAAACAGATGTACATAATATGCAATCAGCAATTGGAGAAAACGTCACAAAGAGTAAATCTAGTATACCTACTTATAAAAGTACATCGTCATAAAAATTGCAGGTAAGTACATAAATAATCACTAAAAAAGGAACAATACAAATACTACATTAGATGCGTGCATTTTTAAAAACAACAAAAAAAAACTAAACTAAAAAATAATTTAAGAACTCTTGCACAATATAAAAATTACCCTCCACTAGATATTTTTTTAATTTACGTTTGAAGGATTTAAGATTATCAGCATCTTTAATATCATTATTTAATTTATTAAAAAACCTACATGCATTATATATTACATTTTTTCGGAAAAATGTGGAATTATGTAAATTAGGTAGAAGTAATGTTTTATTTCTAGTACTGTAACCATGTGAAGTGCGATTGCTTTGAAGTGTTTTAATATTCTGATATGCAAAAACGGAAACTTTAAATATGTAAATTCCAGCCAAAGTCAACATTTTTAATTGCTTGAAACAGTCTCGACACGAATCTGTACATGAAAGACCACACAAAATTCGTATAGCATATTTTTGAAGCAAAAAGACTCTTGTCACGTCCAAGCTTGAGCTCCAATTTATGATGCCATAGGACAGGTGATAGTGGATATTAGAATAATATACTGATATCATATCATTTTGACTACAGTAATTTGACAATGATTTCAAACCATAACAATTTTTTCTTAACCGTATGCATAGACTTTCTATATGATTTCCCCATCTTAGGTTTTCATCAATTTCCAAGCCCAACATTACTGAGGACTTGGAAGGTGTAATAAGACCAAGGTCAAATCCATGAAGTAAAAAATGGTAATTTTTTTGGTTTTTATTTGAAAATACGACGAAATTTGTTTTACTTTGATTTATAACCAAACCATTTTTTTTGGAACACAACATAATACCATCATAAACCAAATCTGCTGTTCTTTTGAGAGATAGTGAACATTTTTCCACGATCACAATGTTTGTATCATCTGCATATGATATGACAGAAATATCAGTGGACATATTCATTAAGTAGGAAGTGAGATCATTAGAATAAATAAGATATAGTAGTGGACCAAGGACTGAACCCTGGGGAACACCCTGATTTACTGGCAATGAGTCGCTTCCCATCCCATTCACCACAACACATTGTTGACGTCCACCCAAATAAGACTCCATAAGCTTCCATGCCTGTTTTCTAATGCCATATCGATGCAACTTTATTAATAATAGTTCATGGCTAACCATATCAAATACTCGGGAGAAATCCACAAATAAACCCAATACATGAAGATGTGTATCAATTGCATCGACAACTGTCGATTGGAAATCACAAAGGGCACTTTCTGTACTGCGTGATTCCGTAAAACCATGTCGAGAAACGCTAATAATGTTATTTTTATTATTGGTAGCTATTTGGTCACTAATAATAAAAATACATTGCTACAAGTTAAACAATTTTTTTCAAAACATTTTTCTTTTATAAATATTATTTAGTGATTGTGACAAGTTAGATATTATATATTTGTTTGGAAGCATTTTATGAAAAAGTGCCCTTAAATGTTATTTTACAATGACTAGGAATATTAATGAGATATCTGTGAAGAATATCTACATTATGAACATTAAATCTATATTGAATTTTATCAACAAGATAAGAAGGCAATCTATTTTTTATTATTTTATAGAAATACACTACTGAAGGAAGCTCTCTGCCGTGTATCATGTTAACCCATGCAATCAAAATCTTTTTAGTCTAGGATCCGACTGCATATGTTTTTTAATCAAAATGTAATTACAGTGTAACCTCTATTATCCGAACATGCGATTTTCCGAATATCCAGTTAACTGAACACGAACAAACTGATGCCCTTATCCGAAAAAGCCTCGATTAACCGAACAACGCCGCTCCTTCGATCTAAAATCGTCATTCCCACCAATCGAATATATAACTGGCGAGCCGCGCGGCGTCATGTAATCGGTCACGTACGCATCTTAGTTATTCTGTCTAGTTGATGCGTGTTTGAGCTTGAAGATTTTAGCGTTCGCGATGCCGAAAAGAAAGCGTACTTGTTAAAATTGAGTGACAAAATTAAAATTTTAAAAAGTTTACAAGCTGGTGAGACTGTCACAGGGGCGGCTTTAAAATACAATGTTGGAAAGTCCACAATATCCGATTTAAAAAAAAAATAGCCAGAAAATACTTGGATATGTCGCCACCTTAGACACTGAAACTAAAAATCGGAGAAGTCTCAAATTAAGTGCCTACCCTGATGTGGAAAAGGCTGTTTATAATTGGTTTTTACAGGAGAGGTCTAGAGGTATGTTAGCTTACAAAACATTAAGTATCCGTTTTTAGGACCTAACGGCTAAAATTATTTTAGGAACCCCTGTGTCTGGTGAGCTCCTTTGCGAAAAAGCCAAATTTTTTTATACACAAACGTATAAAAACGACAATTTCAAGGCTAGCTCTGGTTGGCTTCAAAAGTTTAAAAATCGTTATGGTATCCGCCAATTATCCATATCAGGGGAAAAGTTATCTACTGACCCTACGGCTGTTGAGCCTTTCAAACATCGGCTTCTTAAGAAAATTGAAGAACTTAAACTTACGGCAGATCAAATTTACAATGCGGATGAAAGCGGCCTCTTCTGGAAAATGTTGCCGCAGAAAACACTGGCTCATGCGGGAGAAAATTCAGCACCAGGAAGAAAACAATATAAAGAGCGAATTACATTTATGCCATGCTCTAATTCTACAGGTACTCACAAATTAAAATTGTTAGTTTTGGGAAAATCAAACAAGCCACGTTCATTTGGAAGCAGTATCATTCCAGTCATCTACAAGGTGTAAAATAGGGCAGGAAAATCTTCACGGAATGGTTTCATACGTCTGTTGTTCCTGCCGTGCGTCGAAAGATGAACGAATTAAACTTGCCACCAAAAGCTGTTTTGATTCTGGATAATGCACCTGGTCATCCAGTAGAATTAGCAAGTGACGACTCCCAAATTTCTGTTATGTTTTTGCCGCCCAACTGCACTCCATTAATTCAGCCAATGGATTCAAGTAATTAAACTCCACTACAGAAAAAATCTTTTGAAAAAGATTGTTGTAAAAAAAGTCACATTGAAAGATGTTGTGTTGGAATTAGCGCAGGCTTGGCAGCACGTAAAAACTGTTCTTGGCGGCAACTTTTGCCCCCCTGTATTTTAGATCAATGGGAAAATGAAGACTTGATTCCCCTTTCTGCATTGGCCCAAACAAAAAGATCAGAAACTACTGGAACTGAAATTAGTGACAACAAAGCAACTGCCAGAAGTTCCGACAGATGAAGAAATTCAAAAATGGGCACTTGGAGATGAGGATCCTGTGGAAATGATGAACGACAGTGATATCATAGAAAATTTGAACTCGGAAGAAGAAGAGGAGAATGAAGAAGAAATTAGCAGTGGACGCTTGACTCACGGGGAAGCAGTAAATTATGTTGATAAATGCATAGCGTGGGCAAAGGAGAATGGAGAGGAGAACAGATGCAGAACAGGACAAAACAACTGGAAAGGAATACTCTCGTTCAAAAAAAGATTACGTCATATTTCGTAAAGAAGTGAAATGTTCATTATTATACGAGTTTAAGTTTATTTTATTGTTTACGTTTATTTTATTATACATTTTAGATCTGTACCTGTATAATTATAGGTAATTACACACTTTAGACTTCTCTTTTGTATTATTTGCCCCATATTCGATTATTCGAACAAAAGGGTTAACCGAACAATGGCTTGCAATAAATAGTTCGGATAATCGAGATTGCACTGTAATTTGTTAAACAATTTCGATCATTTGGTGATGCCACTATTGCTATCTCCGATAAATGCTACGAGGTCGGTTAAATAAAAGAAGATCTGCCTGTTTTGTTGCCCATTCAAGATCTTTTTACCCTGTTACCAAATTCTTGCGAGTTTCTGAGATATAAGGTGATTTGTAAAAAACGCCTAAATATATTACATCGAATATTTCAAAAACTATTGATTTTCAAGACGGTTTGAATTTGAAAGTTTTATAGTTCTTTTCGCTCTACAACACGGTGCCTTCGAATTTCACCTCCGCGTTTCGTGTTCGAGCCACCATCATCAACTTATTTTTTTTAATACGAACCTGGATTTTGTATTCTCATTTTCAGAATCATTTCTATTCCCTTTCTTATGATGTACTGCACAAATACCTTTGACGGCGTTTCGACCTTGTAAAATACCATCATCGGGGACTTTTACAAGTACACCCCTGGTTTTATTATTTGAAGTCCTTACGTAAGTTTTATTGCATTTTATTTAGTATTTAAAACATAAGTGGAGATAAATTAATTAAGAATTAAATATTAATATAAGAACAATCAAATTTTTAACACAAATAATCAAAACAACTTCTTTGTGCTAAAACGCTGTTTGTTCCCATTAATTTATTAATTAATTCATTTTCATTTATGTTTTAAATATGAAATAACATTAAATAAAGCGTTTCTAAGCGTTTTAAATTATGAAAACCCCAATGATGACATTTTACAAGATCGAAACATCGTCAAACTTATTTTTGTACTAGGTGATAAATAATGATTCTAAAAATGAGTATAAAAAATCCAGGTCCGTATTTGTAAGTTGAGTTGATAGTGGTGGCTCGAACAGGAGACGCCAAAAGATAAAATTTGAAGGCATCGTGTTGTATTTACAGAGGAAAGAATTATAAAATGTTCAAATTTAAAACTATTTCCAGTGGTGTTGAAATTTTTTCTTCCTTTCCGACATACAGGGTTTTTTAAAAAATTGATTTTTTTTTAAATGTTCTGCTGAACAAAGCCCACTTATGGTAATCAGATTCAGTATGGTCTATCAGATTACGAACAGGGTTGGCACCCTTAAGTATTCCACCATGCATATTATATACAGGGTGCACCAGAAAATCTACCGATTCTATACTTTAACAATGTTGGATTTCTACTCCGCAAGGTAGGTAGTATTTCAGACCGTTGTTACCCACTGTATTATTGGGACATATTCTCAGTTAATCCGAGATGTTGGGTAAACAGTTTAAGAGTAAGTCTGTATTAACAAAAATTACATGTGAAACTGTATTTTCTTAGGAAAAAGCGAATTATATAAATGATAAATTAAGTTAAAGGCAATATCTGAAAGAACTAAATTCAAATTGAAAAAAATGTTTCGACTAAAATGTCCATTATTACTAAAACTGGTATCAGAAGCCAGATCGAATTCAAGACTGACAAGAAAAACCAAACCCAACAAATCACTATTTAACGCCCACCTCTTAGTTTTTGGTGAACCATGTATACAATATTCATGTTGAAAAGTTTAAGGGTGGCAACCTTGTTCATATTTTTTTTTTATTTATTTTTTTAATGTAACGACGTAGCCGATGCACGCATCGGACAAGTGGCCCCTCAGAAACGTATACTACAGAATGCTAAACATTCCAAATGGTACGCATTCGCAAATAACGTCAAATAAATAAATAATGAAGTCAGTAACTCTAAGAAAAAATATGTCAGATCAGCAAACAAAAATTACCAATGAGAAAGATTTTCAATTGAAATAAAATAATACATGAATAATGATAAAACTACATAACTACATAAACAAAAACTAACATCAATATGGGCCAAAAAAAAATTACAAAACCAATCCGGTTAACTGCCTTTTCAGGTGCAAAGTGCTTAGTCTGAAAATATCATATTCTGAGAAGTGTGTTGTGAACCAGTCGGTCAACAAATGCGCTAAACTCATAATTTGTACGGTGGTACCTTTCAACAAACAGCTGTGGTTGTCTTGTTCTTCTAATAGGCACTAAAAACGGGACTGATCCAAGCAACACTTCACAGTCAATCCCCCCATTCACCAATTTATGCAAAAAGATCAGAAGTGCCTTCTTTTTTCTAAATTTAAGAGTTTGAAGGCCGCAAAGAAGAGCTCTAGTATTAAATCACAGACCTTGATATGGGAAATGCAATTTATGTAAGAGGTATTTTGAAAACCTATTTTGGACGTTTTCAATTCTGTCGATGTGACACTGGTATGATGGAGTCCATATTGTACAACAATATTCTAGAACGCTACGAACCAATGAGTTATAGAGACACCCAACTGCTTTGGTATCAGTTACGTGTTTCGTATGTCGCTTTATAAAACCCAGTAATCTAAAACCCTTAAGTACAATGTTACCAATATGTAGATTAAAAGTTAGATTTTCATCAAAAATAACACCTAGGTCCGTGAAAGAACTAACAACTTCAAGGTTTACATTCCTCTATGAAGTAGATGGAGGGTATGGTATTAATACATTTGTGAAAACAGAGCACTTTACGTTTCGAGATGTTAAGAGAGAGATAATTAGTTCTGCACCATTTGACGAGCCTTTCCATATCAGACTGCAGAGGATTGGAGTCTGAGGAGACTGGTGAGAAAAATTTTAAGTCATCTGCATATAAAAGACATTCGGAAAATTCGAAACAGGATATTATATCATTTATAAAGAGCAGAAAGAAAACTGGACCCACATGCGAACCCTGCGGGACACCCGATGTCACAAGAATCTCCCTGGAGACTGAACCGCATATGTTGACTTGCTGGCGACGATTAAATAAATACGATCTGATCCACTCAAGATATTTTCCACAAAAACCAATTTACTGTAATTTCCATAACAGAAGCTGATGGCAAACACTGTCAAAAGCCTTAGGTATGTCAATGTCAATGACATTGATCTGCTTGCGAGCCTCAACCGATGTCACTAAGTAGTTTTGAAATATTGCAAGATTGGTAGTTGTTGAACGACCACGATAAAAACCATGTTGCATACTCGTAATATAGTGTTTTAAAGACTCAAATATATGATTGGTGATAATTGCCTCAAAGAGCTCAAAATGCTGCTCTGCCTCTGCAACATCTTCTTGGAAACTCAGCTAATTTTTTCGATGCCGAAGTAGAAGGGATTCCTTTGCATTAAGGGTGGCAATTAAATTTTTTATTTCTTGTTGATGCTTAGCAAGTTGTTCATCCTTCTCACAGATACTCCTTTCATAAATTTGCTCTTGGGACCTCAGAGCTTGATTCAGTGCCCCAAACCTTTCCTCAAACTTCTTGAATTCAGTGAGTTTATTTCCTTTGCTTATATGATTTTCTTCACACTTCTTAGAACAGTAAACTCGGTAATTTTCTGTTACTTTGAAATAGCTTCTTCTGTTAATGCAACTGAGATGAAAGACGTTGCAGCATACGATACAAACTAGACTAGAGAATTCCTTGTTTACACAGCATTTGAAGTAAGCAGTCGACTTTTGCGATGAATTAACATTGCTCTCCTTGCCACTCATGACACCAAAATATTTATAAAATTAGAGAGAAAAAAAACTAAACTCAATAGAACAAACAGTGTCTAATTATAATGACAGCTATTTTGAAGAAGCACGAAATGTGAGACAAAACAAAAGCTAAGCAAAAGAAAAGAAAAGAGAAAAAAAACAAAAAAAAAACATTAAAAACGAGGACACACGCTTTACGCCCAGGGGCCTGTCCGGACAACTTAAAAGGCACAAACAAAGAAGACCACTAAAAAAAAGGGAAGAAAGGAAGCAAAACAATAAGGACCAATTATTATTATTGTTCTATAAATTTAAATTTAAATATATTTAAAGTTGTATTTGCAAACAGACACCAATATTGTGCATTGCTAAAACTCTACTAGAACTGAATAATATAAATTACCTTATTTTAAAAAAAAAATGGAATTTCGCCTGACCCGATAAATAAAAATTTAGGGTCTTCTTATCAGTAAATTAGCATATTTAGTGGCAAGGCAGTGATAAATCGAAAATGATAATCTGATAGATATACTTTTGATTACCACAAGTGGGCTTAGTTCAGCAGATTATTTTGAAAAATCAATTTTTCAAAAAAAAAAATTTCAAAATCGCTAGAAATTGTTTTTTCGTATCTAGCTCTAGATTATTTTGGTTGAATAAGTATAGTAAGAATTCAAATCGAACCAATTAAAATAAAAAATAACAGGATCTTATACAGGGTTATTCACGCAACCCGTTCATTAAAAGTTTTTGATGATGCCATTTAGATAAAAATTTCAAATTTTGGGATTAAGGTATGGTCAGGAGTACTTCTTTTTTGAAATATTTTCAACTTCCTGTCACTTCCGGTTTAACCGGAAGTTGGTATCAACTTGCTTATTTTAAATGGAACACCCTGTATTTTATGATATTTTTGGATTCTACAGAGAATTTTAATGGTATTTTATGTAGCATGTCCTATACCTAGGTTCAAGCGTTCTTAAGATACTTGACCTTGAACCAAAAATGAGCCTCTGGGGTACCAAATTTTAAAATCTCATATTTTTGTAAGTTTTGAAGATATAATTTTCATATTTTGCAGACGATCGGTAATCTTAGGTTTCTATTTTTTTTTTTTATTAAATTTGTCTATTTTTATACAGGGTGTCCTAAATTCAGCGGCAAACATTCACATTTTCAAAGCCTCTAAAGTCCGTTTTTTTAAGTGGGACACCCTATAACTTTATGCACTATCAAATGTAGAATTTAATTTTCTATCGAACTGTATTAAGGTTCCCTATACCTATTCGTAACCATTTTTGAAATAATCATGTTTTTATTAAACTATCATATGTATTTGCTAAATGCTTACACCTTCCCGTAATAAGCCATGGAAAAACAAATTGTTGTGCTTTTCTATTCAACATGACAGCTGATTTGAAACTTTTAAATTAAAATAAAATAACACTTAAAAGCTGATATTCTCAATTTATTTTATATTCGCGGTGAATGTTACAAAATATTGGAGAGAACATGCCATGTTTTTAACGAAAAACATCCTCATTTATCGCCAATGAACAAGAGAAAATTGAAGAGGATTGAAACGAAATTTTTTCGTTTCGGAAAAGTTAAAGTTATAAAAAATGTAATAAATTGTTTACATTATTTTTAACCATATCTACTAACTTCGAGACTGTTCTAAACCTGTTTTAGTGAACTTAAAAATTATAGCAATCTAACAATCAACAATAAATAAATAAAATAATAAAATTGAATTATAAAAAATGTTCTATATGCTGTCCGTTCATTTGAAGAAACATTTCAATTCTTCTTTGTACAGTTGCTGTGGCCCGTTGAATTTGTTCGTTTTCTAATTCGGCAAAAACCGTTCGTATCCTGTCCAGTAAATCTTGTTGGTTATTTACTAGGGAAGCATAGACTTTGATAAATCCCTATAAATAAAAGTTTAGGGGTGTTAGATCAGGCGATCGCGGGGGCCATTGTGACCAATCCAGCGATCTTCAAAAATTCGAGATAATTGGAGATAAACTGCAGCGGAATTATGTACTGGTGCCCCATCTAATTGATACCAATAATTTTGCAGCTCACCAATAGGAATTTCTTCTATAAATTCAGAAACCGTCCCTCTTAGAATTTCCAAATACTTATCACTGTTTAAATTGTCTTCATAAATACAGTACCGCACCTGATCATTTAATAGTATACCGAAAACATTGAAGCTAAACCTCTCTTGAGAACGCGTTTCGCGTAAAGTGTGCGAATTTTCTGCTGCCCAGAAATGTTCGTTTCTTCTATTTGTTATTCCTTCTCTAGAAAATTTCGCTTCATCGGTCCAAAATATTTTTGAAAGGAATTGAGGGTCCTCTTGAATTTTCAAAAACATGAATTCGCAAAATTCTACTCGTCGGACGTCATCACCAGGTCTCAAGGCTTGCACGTTTTGGAAGGAATAAGGGTGCATATGATGTTCGCTCAAGATTCTTTGAACAGATGAAGAAGAAATTCCCAAATCGTTTTCTGCAGACGGTATTGAACTTTGCGGCTTTGCGTGGAAATAAGCTAATGTGTTTATTACGTTATCATCGGCATTTGTCACTGGTTTCGGAACATTTTTTGTAACTTTAACCTTGCCAAAACGCAAAAAGTTCATTTCAATCCTCTTGAATTTTAACTTGTTCATTGGCGGCAAATCAGGTTGGCGTTCATTAAACACACGACACGTTCTCTCCAAAATTTTATAACATTCTCCATGAATATAAAATAGATTGATAATATCAGCGTTTGAGTATTCTTCCATTTCGATTTAGAAGATTTAGTTTATCACTGACAGCTTTCGATAAATAACGCATACTAATCATCTGTCATATTGGATATTGGATCTCAATTGTTTCTCTATGGCTCACTATTGGAACATGTAAATATTTAAGCAAATACATACGATATTTTTATAAAACCCAATTGTTTCGAAAATGGTTACTAATAGGTATAGGGAACCTTAATACAATTCGATAGAAAATGAAATTCTCCATTTGATAGTGCATAAAGTTATAGGGTGTCACATTTAAAAAAACGGACTTTAGCGTCTTTGAAAATGTGAATGTTTGCCGCTGAATTTAGGAAACCCTCTATAAAAATAGACAAATTCAATAAAAAAAATAGAAACCTAAGATTATTTACCCATCGTCTGCAAAATATGAAGATTATATCTTCAAAACTTACAAAAATATGAGATTTTAAAATTTGGTACCCCGAAGGCTCATTTTCGGTTCAAGGTCAAATATCTTAAGAACGCTTGAACCTAGGTATAGAACATGCTACATAAAACAGCATTAAAATTCTTCTTCGAAGAATCCAAAAATATCAGGGTGTTCCATTTAAAATAAGCAAGTTGATACCAACTTCCGGTTAAACCGGAAGTGACAGGAAGTTGAAAATATTTCAAAAAAGAAGTACCCCTTGACCTTACCTCAATCCCAGAATTTGAAATGTTTATCTAAATGGCATCATCAAAAACTTTTAATGAACGGGTTGCGTGAATAACCCTGTACAACCCCCTGTATAAGACGGTTGCTATGGTGTCCTGAGGCTGCCCTTATCGAGCTCCATTATTGGTATTGATCAAACAAAAGCCGAAAATCGCCACTCAAAATCTTCATCCGTATTGAAATATTTTATTTTCAATTTCCAGTAAAAATTTCCTTGGTCCACTTCAAAGTTCCAGCAGTTTATATTTAGATCCGGAATGGGCATTAAAATAGGCAACTTTTTTCTAATTAACCTACCTCATAGCAATTGTGGTTGATCAAGGTTTAAAAAAATTATTAATTACATTTAAATTAAAGATACTTGCAGCCATTAGTTTTAAAGTTTTTGGTAAGCATTAAGTGTGACATAGAGGTAAACAAAATTGTTTAAAATTATTAAATGTTATATAGAAATAAACTGGTATGAATTCAACAAGACGGACCAAAATAACGGTCTTATAAATATTAGTGTAAAAGCTATTTATTCAATTTATTTTAAATAATGCCCAAAAGTCAAGTGTAGCGTAAATAAAAACTAGTAAAATATTGGTACATATCCAAAATGGCGCCCAATAAAAATATTTGTAAAGACAGTATATGTGTTTAAATAACTATGTGCCGAACCAAATTGGGTCAAACTTCACGATTCTTAAGATAAGAAAAGATTCTTAACGAGGGAAGTCAGTCCGCCATTTTGTCCCGCCATAATGGATTTTAACCAAAATACAACCATTTCTTCCCCATATAACCCTTGATTTTTAAAATTTGTTTTTTTGTTGTTTGTAAAATGTGTTTGTTGTTTGGTTAAAATTTGAAGTCAATCGGATAAGTAGTTCTTAAGCTATGCCTCGTACAGAGAGAACGCCAGACCGACAGACTAATGGAAATAGAGAACATGTGTTTCGGGGTCCAGGTCTAAGGACCCGAAAACGCAAAGCTCTGCAAAAATCTCGGAGGGTGATTTTTTCAATACTTCCCTCTGACGAGGGAAGTAATGCTCTGAGGAGACGGGCAGTTCCTTTTTCAGAGAATTTCCGGTTAATTGAACCCAGCAATAATTTTCTAAAAAAAATCGTGACCGAAAAATAATCTGAAAAATTGAAACAAAATATAAAATTTTGTACGCCTCGACAACATTTCTTCTCCCTACAATGTATATTTACGGTTTTATACATTTGTACTTGTACACATTACCAATTTTCGCCAAACCAATAGCGTTCTTACAAAAACGCATGTCTTCTAGCACATTAAAGGCAAAACTCTTTTGAAAGTTTAAAAGCGCGCGCACCACTCACGAGTTTTCTTGTATTACAGTTATCTGAAGAGATGTCTCTTTAACATTAAATAGTGTCTAATATTCACGACAGGCAAGATGAAAAATATACGAAAGTACTTTTGTGTGTGGCTTTTATTTGTTATGTAAGTGTACTTTAAGTATTAATTAATATTTAATTTTTTTTATTTAATATTTATTAATAAAGATTATATCCCCCCTAATACCTGACGGTATATGTCAGTTGATATCTTTTTTGCCACGGTACGGAGTGAAAACGAGATAACAATTCCGATTCAAAGTTTAATAAATAATTTATTTAAAAAAATATTTTATTACTCTACCTAATTCCAATATTCACTCGGGACGTAACAACGGTCTTTCAAACAGTCAAATAGACACTCTAAGGTTTAAAACTTTGATAAATATGACAGGGTGTTTTATAACCTCTCTGACAAAATAAAAGAGGCCACTTAATTTTAAGACGAAAATGCAGGGTGTTCAAATTTCCGTTACCCTAGTTTTGTTGAAATTTGGCAACGTTATTTGTAGTGATAAGGGGCTTATTTAGGCATAAGTAGATAAAAATGATTAAGTCCAATGGCGTCCCGAGGGGCAGCAATATTATTGAGAATAAATATAGGCTACTGACTTTTGTATAATTTTTATATTTTTTTCAGAGTAAGCAACTAAAGGAACAACTTTTTTTATCCCTTGAGTTGTTTTTGTATCTCGAAAAAAAAAAACAAAAACCACTTTATTGTATGTCCAATTTTTTAATCACTTGCAACTATCGTTTATTTATCCACCACAAATTTCACAGAAAATGAAAATACCTTGATAGAAGAAGGCTTAAAATTTTACTTACAATCTAATGTTTCTCTTAAAAATTTATAAATCTAGGAGTTGAACCAGAAGTAGCACTTAACCAGTTGCCCTATAATATTGGCAACACATATGAAGCCGCTAATATAATTAAAAAAGAATTTTTAAAAGAAAGTAATCAAAAACAAGAAATTCAAATTGTCAATAGCATAAAAACTAAGACTTCAGATTTAATTTTTAAGCTGATAAAGGTAATACTGTAGTAGCAATTAACAAAACTGATTACGTTGATAAAACTTTAGAATTTTTAGATCCAAATAAATATAAAATATCGATAGTTTTCAAATAAATGTTAAACTAGCTATCCAAAATTGTAAAAGTTTATTTAGTCATAAAGATTCTAATAGATTAACATTAATGAACCCCGAACCTCCTAAACTTTACTCTCCAATTAAACTTCATAGAACAGGATACCCTATTAGACCTGTCGTCTCCTTTGTCTCAGCACCACAAAAAAACTTATAGATATTATTGTAGATGACACTAATTTTTCAGCCAAATATTCAATTAGAAATTCATATGATTTAGTACAAAAAATTCACGGGATCATTTTACCAAAAAACGCTAAACTTATCTCTTTTGATGTAACTAATTTATTCCCAAGCATACTGGTTCAAGACACAATCAATTATCTTCAAAACATGTACAAATTATTAAGAACAAGAAATAATGAATTTACTTTCTGTTTGTTTAGAACAAAACTATTTTGAATTTAATAATAATATATATACAAGTAATGATGGTCTAATAATGGGAAATCCACTTAGTTCCTTATTACCTGAAATATTTATAGATTTTCTAGAAAAAGAAATTAGCTAACGCTCTCTTTTTAATAGACACACTTCATGTCATCCAAGGCAACATAAGTTAGCAGCCTTTCATAGTATGATCCATAGATTAATCACATTACCCCTAAATAAACAAAATTTTCAAAATTAACTTAACTTAATTAAATAAATTGCAATAAATAATGGTTATAGTTCAAATATGGTTGATATTTTAAGGAAAAAAGCTATGAAAAAGCTATTTGTTCGGTTTACCCCAGTTCAAAAGACCCTTCTGCTAACTATAAATGTATTACGTACTATGGAAAATCCAATATTAAAGGCAACTTTTTTAAAAAACTAAATATAAATGTTGCATATAAAACCAATAATTCCATAGGCAAATTTATAAAAAAATAACAAATCAAAAACACATTTTAGTAAAAAATCAGGCTTCTATTAATTAACTTTTAAAGATTGCCCAAAAACATATACTGGGTGATTCACGACCCACTGTACATACTTATGTGGTGTATAGGAGGTCCCTAGGGTATATCGAAATGGATATTTAAATTAATTAATTCGGCTTTATTACAAGATACAGGGTGATTTTCGTATTTTGGTAAAAATTTGTTCACCCTGTATCTCCTAAACTGCTTAATAGATTTTTTTAAAATTTTGTACACAAACACTCTTGGTATATCATAACTTTTTGACGTTTGAAAAGTAGCAAAGTTCCAGGGCCGTATCCAGCCAATTCACACAGGGGAGGGGGGCTAGTTTTGAGACACCCTGTACATCGGAATTCGGTATTTTTTAATTTTTTTCTTAAACTACATTCATTTGTGAACAATAATATGCCACCATCTTGAATGGCACACTAAAGGTTATGTACGAAATTTAAATCTTTAGATAGTACATACCCCTTTTGTTAGCGGTATCTGTATTAAAGCTTTTAACTAAGTATAAAATTGTTTCAATGATTGACTTTAAAAAAAAAACTAAACTATCTCTACTAATAAAACACAGCCTTGTTGAATTAATTTTTATTCTCAGTAGCCCAAAAAAAACTAAAATCTACCCTAACACAATAATGTCTTAAAAGCTACAAAATATTTTCAAAATGCATACCACCGGTGTCTCTACATTTTTGTGCACGCTTTTGTAGGTTTGCAATTGAGCGGTGAATCATTTGAGGGTTTTGTCTAACCTCGTCGCAATAAAAATGTATCCTATTTATTAATTGATCCCTAGTTTCGATTGGAACACTGTAAACTTTTTGTTTTAGATGCCCCCACAAAAAGTAGTCGGCTGGATTAAAGTCTGGCGACCTAGCTGGCCAAGGATGTGGTCCTCCGCGTCCAATCCACCGATCAGCAAATTGTTGATTGAGATAATTTCGAACATCAATTCCAAAATGTGCAGGTGCCCCATCGTGTTGAAACCATATGCCTCTTAAATTTACATTTTCTAATAAGCCCGGTAAAATGTTTTGTAGAAAGTCCAAATACACAACAGCCGTTAGTCGTTGAGGGAAAATATGTGGTCCAATTAAATGATTATTTATTAAGCCGCACCAAACATTCACTGAAAACTTTCGTTGAGAATTGGCCAATCGCAAGGAATGAGGGTTTTCATCTGCCCATACATGAGTTTCTAGAATTAAAGACTCCGTCCCTTGTAAATTGAGCTTCATCAGTGAATAGTGCTCTAAAAATAGTTCTTCGATGATTTATTACCCACCTAGCAAATGCTAATCTAGGCAAGTAGTCGCCTTCTTCTAATCTTTGTACCTCTTGTACATGGAAAGGGTATAAGTTTTCATTTTTTATAGTTCTCCATACTCTTGTCTGCGGTATCGCTAATTGGGCGGAAATTCGCCTAGTGCTTGTGGTTGGATCTTCCCTCACAAGGTTGAGAATATTCTCTTCTTGAACCACGTTATTAGCACCCACTCTTTCAACATGAAGATCGGTTGAGGGAAACTTACCCTTTTCACGCAATGTATTAAAGGTTGCGGCAAACGTTTGGTGATTTGGAATTCTCCGATCCGGAAATCGTCTTCTGTATTCTTCTGTAGCAGCCCTTCCGTTACCATTACAAAATCCGTACACAAATACGATGTCTGCGTACTCAGCATTTGTAAATAACGGCATTTTTACAATTATTGAACCGTACAAACTTTTTGCAAAGAGAAAATTCAAATAAAAAATCTTTAATTAACAATGTCAAACACAAATGATTGAATTGTATGTACGTAATGTCATTTTTAAAATATCTGTCTAAATTCCAAGGCTTACTTTATTATTTTTAGGTATTAAAATTTATTGAATTTGTATTTTTTTTAGGTTTTAAGGTTACGAAAAAAATAAAGGTAAATAAAAAAATTTAAAAAAAAAACAAGCTCTTACACGTAATTTGTATAGTACAATAACAAAAATAAAAAAAGATAAATTTTTACGGTAGCCGATAAATGATCACGATCTCGAGCATTAGATAAGAGATGAGGCGAAAAAGACTCAAACAGACATTAACTGGTTTATTAGTAGAGATAGTTTAATTTTTTAAAAGTCAAGCATTTAGACAAAAACCTCAAATGTAAATGATTCAACGCTCAATTGCAATTCACAAAAGCGTGCACAAAAATGTAGAGATACCGTTAGACAGGCGTTATTGTGTTAGGGTAGATTTTGGTATTTTTGGGCCACTAAAAATAAAAAATAATTCGACAAGGCTGTGTTTTATTAGTAGAGATAGTTTAATTTTTTTTTAAAGTCAATCATTGAAATAATTTTATACTTAGTTAAAAGCTTTAATACAGATACCGCTAAAAAAAGGGGTATGTACTATCTAAAGATTTAAATTTCGTACATAACCTTTAGTGTGCCATTCAAGATGGTGGCATATTATTGTTCACAAATGAATGTAGTTTAAGAAAAAAATTCAAAAATACCGAATTCCGATGTACAGGGTGTCTCAAAACTAGCCCCCCTCCCCTGTGTGAAATGGCTGGATACGGCCCTGGAACTTTGATACTTTTCAAACGTCAAAAAGTTATGATATACCAAGAGTGTTTGTGTACAAAATTTAAAAAAAAATGGATTAAGCAGTTTAGGAGATACAGAGTGAACAAATTTTTACAAAATACGAAAATCACCCTGTATCTTGGTAATAAAGCCGAATTAATCAATTTAAATATCCATTTCGATATACCCTAGGGATACCCTATACACCACATAAGTATGTACAGTGGGTCGTGAATCACCCAGTATAGGACAGACAGATAGAAGTTTCGAGAAGAGGATAAATGAGCATTATAAGTGCCTTGTCAAGGGTGTTGACAGATCTATTTATGCTTCTCATTTAATTAATTGCATTCATCATTTTAATAACAATTTTAAAGTTTTACATACAGAAAAGAATAGCATAAAATTGAGTTTTCTAGAATCTTTAGAAATAAATAAACTTAAACACACAGGTTTATTACTTAACGATCAAACTGACCTGAGCGATTCGCCTCTATTGAATAGGTTTTGTTAAAATAGATTTAGGTAAACATGGAAAAAAACCCACTGTACACTAGGTACAAAATATTTTACTTCATTCTAATTTTATCATTAGAAGAAGCCACAATGTTGGCAAAACATGTCATGAAATGTATTTTCTTTATAATATAGTGGAAGTTTTAAGTAAAAATGGTTTTGTTTTTACTTAGTACCATAAATCTAAACATTTACAAGATTGCTCTCAGGTTAGAGGAAACAGGGAGCTTTTTAAAAAGCAAAATTGGCGGCCAACTTACAGTTACAACCCCACAACTTGAGGAACAGGTCTTAAACATGGTGGAAGAATCTCCAGGCACTAGTACGAGGAAAATCGAGAATGAGCTAGATGTGAGTTACAAAACAATATGGAGTATCTTAAAGGACTATTTACTTTATCCTTATCACTTACAAAGAGGGTGTTTGACATGTAACCTAGATATGAAAAAAAATTATAGTTTGCAGCCATCTATAATGTTATTTTTAAGTGTGTTTAGATTATTTGTTGCGTTTAGATTGACAAACAAAAATGTTTTTTTGGCTTTTTCGCAACTGAATAAAAATATTTAACTTTAAATTAATTGAAGCAAATATTTAATATAATTACATACCTCAACATGTAGGCTAGTCTGTCTACGGAATGTTTCGATACATAATATAAACAATATTATTTAAGCAAGCATAAGAAATTATATCTAAAGTTTTTATAGACACATAAGCCTATATGTTGAGGTATGTAATTATATTAAATATTTGCTTCAATTAATTTAAAGTTAAATATTTTTATTCAGTTGCGAAAAAACCAAAAAAACATTTTTGTTTGTCAATCTAAACGCAACAAATAATTTGAACGCACTTAAAAATACCATCCATATTTGTGTAATATTTTGGCAGGAATTATTGGAGATATCTAGTTGAACCGTATGTTTTTCCAAATCGACCTACTGGTGACAGTTGATTTAATAGACAACTTCCTTAAAGATACCAGAATTGATGGAAGCAGGGGCATTAAGAACGAGAGCTTTAATGTGGTTCATGCACTACGATGCTCCCTTTCACTTTGCAGTACGTATTAGAAACTATTTAGATCAACAATATCCTGTTCATTGGTTGGGGGTAACCTTAAACAACTTGTCTATATTATTGCTGTTGAAAACGAAGTAGACCTTCGACTGCGTATTAATGGTTTTAATACGATTCACGCCAGTCCCGAATTTTTCCAACATGTAAGAGGTAATTCAGCACGTCCTGTACTTGGGTGTTTACTGGCTCATGGAGGCCATTTTATATTTTATAGCAGTTTATTTGACTTTTGTTCATGTGAGTTCATTACTAAAAGTTTTTAAATCATTTATTAAAATGATTATTATTGCGGTACTAATGAGGAAATTCGTGTAACCTTAGCATTAAATTACTTTTTACTCGAAAATTCGAAAACCTAATTTCCTTCAAATTAATATATGCTATAGGGCCGTATTACCGATTTTTGGGAAATTAATCCCAGATCTCCGCCAATGAACTAATTGTAAAGCTTAAAATTGACTCAAAGTAAAGTGTTCTAACCCTTAATTATGTTTGTTTGGCATTAATTAATGAAATAAAAAAAACACAATAAAAAATGTTTAAGCTTTCATATGTTAGCTTTTTTTCGAAATACATGGTATTTCGAAAAAAAAAGCGAAGTATGAAAAACTTTTATACCACATCATTTTCGTCTTAAAATTAGGTAAGGAATTTCCCCATTGATACTGTCATTGTTGCAAGCGATTAAAGAAAATGTTTTCGTGTTTTTTGTATGGTTTTTGTGTGGTCCATGAACATGCAATAAAATGGTTTTTATTTTTTTCGAAAACAAAGGGAGATACGAAAACAACTCAAGGGATGAAAAAGTTGTTCCTTTAGTTGCTTAATCCGAAAGAAAATATAAAAATTACACAAGAAGTCACTGGCGTATTTTTTTTCTCAATAATATTGGTTAAGGTGCCCCTCCGGACGCCACTGGACTTTATCTATTTATGGCTAAATAAGCCCTTTGTCACTACAAATAACATTACCAAATTTCAACAAAATTGGGTAAAGGAAATTTAAAATAAAAAACCTATTTAAAAAAAAATTAAACACCCTCATATTTTGAAAACTAAATGACATTCGAAAAAAATGTATACCGCATTTTCGTCTTAAAATTAAGTGTCATTTTGTCAGAGTGGTTAGGAAACACCGCATATATTAAAAAATATAACACATTTTTTTCAGAGGTAATAAAACTTTTTGAAAAAAATTAAAAGTGTTCAAAATTTTGCAATCATAAAATGAAGAATATTTCTAAATCAGAAAAATCAAGGGTTAAAGATTTTTTACGGAAAAAAATCCAGCGTTTTGTTTTTTTTTCTCGAGAACCATGTTGATAGCAATAGTGTGCTCCCGCCCCCTTATCAAAAAAAAGCTATTATAATATAACTTGTTTTATTTGTACCTTAATCTCAAACTCTTGACGTGGATCCGAACGCATTTTTACAGAAATTTAAATTATACTTTGGTTGTGTCACCTTTAATCTTAGTCTAGTTACGCTACCAACATACCAAGTATTTTTTGCATTGACGTATCAGTTTATCCCTATATCACATTCAATTGAATAAGATTTCTTTTTGCGTTGATTAAAAAAAAATACTTGGCCGCCATTTTGTTCCGCCATCTTAAATTCGTACCACAATTTTACCACTTTATTTTTATATCACACTTAATGCTTGCGTACATTTGGAATTAATCTAATTAGTAGTTTCTTCAGGCCGATTCTTTAAATACTTTATTAGGACGCCATTTTGTTTTGCTATCTTATATTCATACTAATATGTTACCGGTTTATTTCCATGTAATATTTGTTTTTCGTGCAAAATAAAATTTGAGGAAATTGCATAATCAGTTTTTTAATTTTTAATGTTTCTCTAGGCCTCCATCTTGTTCCGCCTTATTCGATTATACCATATTATTATTTCCATATGACCCTTAATTTTTGAGTAAAATTTAAAGTCACTCTGATAAGTAGTTTTTAAGCTATGCCAGGAACTGACAGACGGACCGACGGAATTGATAAAAATATTTTTTGGTAACTAAAACCTAAAAATATGTAAAACTTGGGAGGGTGGTTTTTTCACGATAATAAAATATTTTATTTGGCCGCCATTTGGTTACGCCATCTTGAATTAGTACCACAATTTTACTAGATCTTCTCTATACCACAATTAGTTGAAGACATTTATTGAAATACTTTCTTGTTACTTGAAGTACTTTTGATAGTGCTTCAATTACTTTTGTACTTGAAGTAGAATTCATATGTACTACAAAAACTTTTTTTAGGTAATATGTACCAAATACTATTACTATAGAATAAAATTTATGTGAAGTACCGTATTTGAATTATTTTTTCCAATTATTTTACTTGAAGTACTGACAGCTCTGACAGGATCGTATTCTGAAAATTCTAATTTTAGAAATTGATGTTGAATTTTTAGTCTTGAAATTCAAGTGAATGGCCTGAGAAAATTACCAGACTGGGCCATTTCAGAATGCTTTTTCAAATTTTTCAGGAACGAAAAATTGTTCAGGTTTTTCTTAATGGCATATTAATTGGCCCCCAACTGTGCAACTTTGTCCCAATTTAACCGACTTTGTATCTCTTATGGTTTACGTGCGTTTTTTTAGTGCGGCTTGAATTTGGGACACCCCGTACAGGGTGTCCAATTTTAGGTACTTTTTCGTAAAACTAGTGCTAGTTTTTCGTAAAACTAAAAATGCCGTTATTAAGATTATCATAGCCCTTTTAGTTTCCAAGATACAGAGTTAAATTGAAAATGTTGCATTTTTAGGCACCTTTCGTATCTGAACTTATCGAAAATGTTAAAACTGTTTCTTATATAACTTTTCCCGTAGAACTCAATTCCGCCTTCGGAATTAATATACAGGGTCAGGTCAAACAGTTATCGGACCCTACTTTATATTTTTAAAAAGAATACCATGTATATTTATAGACTATAAAATTTGTCTTTTTTTTTACCTTTTCAACAGTATATAACGGTATACACTTTTTCTCAGAAACACGCAAATAAATGACAATTTTTTGAAATTAAATGCATAATTTAATAGCAGGCCATGACTAACAATAATAAACAATTGAAAGTTACATATTGCTAACAAAAAATTGGATATCTTGCATAGAAGTATCTTCTTATATAAAATACCTACAGAGTTTTTTAATAACAGTCGGTTTGTAACAAGTTTTATAGCATAAAGTAACAATAAAACAAACACAAAAAAATATCATTATTAAAAAAATAAAAAACAAATTTTTAAATTGATGTTTAAATTGACGACCATTTTCTCTAATGCAAAATTGACACATTTTTGTAATTCTTTGAATAGCGTTAAAACGAACCATTGGTCTTATTCGCAGATTTCGAAAGGCTAAATGAATTGCCTAAAATTCTAAAAAAAAATCTAAAATTGAGAGATCTGGAGATCGTGGAGGCTATCTAACAGGTCCGTTGGTACCTATCCATCTTTGAGAAAGTTATTACCCAGAAATTCCCCTAAAAGCCTAGAGTTGTGACTTGGGGCACCATCTTGCTGTAGGTAAACAGCATTATATTGAGCTAATGGAATGTTTTCGAGCAGTTCTGGAATAACTTATGTATAAACTATATGTCTGCCCTAATAAAACATGGCACCCCAACTCCTAAGCATCCCTGATGTGCCTCTTCAAACATTAAATGCAGATTTTCACTATGCCAGTTCCTGGTATTGTGGCGACTAATAATTCCTGCATTTGAAAAAAAAGCATTCGTCTGACCAGATAACAAGTCTGTCAAATAAATCGTTAGCATCGATTTGTTGCAAATACCACTGGCAAAACAGTACCCGGCGCTCGGCCGGGATGCAAAATGTTGCTTTATATTAAATTTGTATGGATGATACTTATATTTCTTCAAGTTCCTCTGACCGTCAGTTTTTAGCGCACCAATTTCCTTCTCAATTTTTCTACATGCGGACGAAGGTGTTGCTTCTATATATCCTAAAATATCTATCTTTTTTCTTTCCCTATTATCTCAAAAACGGTTACCTTCTTTCTGGATATCTAAAAAGCAAAAACTTAATTATAATAATACAGATTTTCATAGAAATAATACCTTACTTACCTTTGCAAATATAATAACGAGGCTGTATGTATAAAACATACCAACATATCATAATTTTCATACGCTGTCATTATTAGAAGAAATTGATAAACATCAATTAAATAAAAATACCAAAAGAACGTTTATAAACTGCTTTATAAACCAAAAGTCGATCCGAAAACCGATGAGACAGACAGAGAAATATTTGACATTTATTTTTGTTTGTTGTCATAAACATTAACTATAGCCTACTATTAAATTATGCATTTAATGTCAAAAAAATGTCTTTATTTACGTGTTTCTGAGAAAAAGTGCATTTGCTTTGGTGTTAATGTGTAGCTAGGTGTTTTAGGACCGAGAATTGTGGGCCCAATATTTTTTAATGAGCCCCTTATAGCACAAACTTACTTGAACTTTCTAGAACCAACAGTTACCGATTTTTTGAACAATTTACTTCTTGCAGAATTATGCATTTTTAATGTCAGAAAATTGTCATTTATTTACGAGTTTCTGAGAAAAAGTGCATGCTATTATATATCTTTAAAAAGGTAAAAAAAAAATTTATGGTCTATAATTATACAGGGTGTTCCATTTAAATAAATAAAGTAGGGTCCGATAACTTTTTGACCTGACTCTGTATACTAATTCCGAAGGCGGAATTGAGTTCTACGGGAAAAATTATATAAGAAACAGTTTTCATATTTTCGATAAGTTATCTGATAGTTGAGATACAAGAGGTGCCTAAAAATACAACATTTTCAATTTAGCCTTGCATATTAAAAAATTAAAGGGCTATGAAAATTTTGTTAACGGCATCTTTAGTTTCACGACGTTACAGTGACGCAACAACTGCAACTTTCTATCTATAAAAATAATGGAGATACCCCCCAAAAATTTGGTTGCAAAAGCAGGGTATCTCGCTTATTTTTAAAGATAGAACCTTGCGGTTTTCACGAACCTGAGCTAATTTTTTGTGAAACTCATGAAGCCGTAAACAAAATTTTCATAGCCTTCTTCGTTTATGAGATACAGGGCGAAATAGCAAATTTTGCATTTTGGGACTCCCCTCGTATCTCGGTTATCCTTTAACTTAACGCAAAGGGAAAAATTGCTGCTTATGCAGTTTTTTACGCTGGATCCAGTGGCGTAGTCATATTTTTCATTTGAGTTGTTATTTTTTAGATATGAACCAAAGTTGTGTTTTTTTTAATGGGACATCCTGTATATTTGTCCAGAAATTGATTTGTCCTTTTAAAAGCTTCTCAAAAATATATAATAGTATGGGTATATTTTAATAAACAACAACAAAAATCCTAATTTTTATAATTATCATCCCAAATTTTGCAGTAGGCCATGCAAAACGGTGCCGTTTTCTTTTGTTTTCTTGGAAGCAAATGACATTTCCCAATTTTGTACGCGTATATAAAATAAAGCGCTAGTTTTTTGTATTTATTTATTGTGTAAAAATATATTTGTATTATTGTGGAAGAAAACCAAACTTTCGAACATTATGAAAAGTACGATATGTTAGCTTGTTTTATATTAAGTAATGAAAATGTTGAAGCGGCTTCTGAGATGTATTTTAACAGGTAAATAGTTAATTTTTAGGTATGTTGAAATACTATTGCTTAATTTTTATTTAGATATCCAGAAAGGAGGCAACCTAATATATCCACTTTTTATCGGATAAAAAAGAATTTACTTAATCACGGATCATTTATCAAACCTCGTACGAAAACATATAATAAAGAAAATCGGGAGGCTGAGGAAATTACGGTTTTGGCTAATGCAGAAGCTTACCCTATAAACTCTTGTAGGACCAGTGAAAAGAGCATAGGGATTCCAAAAACTGGAGTTCAAGAAATTCTAAAAAAGCACAAATACCACCCATACAAATTTAGGCTCGTGCAGCACTTACAGCCAGGGGATGCAGAGCGTCGGGTAGTCTTCTGCAATTGGTTTCGAGAAAGATGCGATATGGTTAGAGATTTTGAAAGGAAGGTTATATGGTCAGACGAAGCACATTTCAGTAATTCTGGTATACTCAATAGGCACAATAGTAGATTCTGGTCCCAGGAAAATCAACACCAAATATTTCCCAGAAGACAGCAGAGCAGGTTTGGTCTAAATGTGTCCTGCTTCATATTAGGAACACATATAAAATTTTATTTGAGGGAAATCTAACAGCCAATCGCTATATAGAAATTTGAGAGGCAGCTATACCTGAATTACTTGACAATGTTCCTCTAGCGCAAATTAATGAAATTTATTTTTTGAACAGGACGGTGCTCCTGCACACAATTCTGGAATGACGAGATTATTTCTGGACAATAATTTTACCAATCAATGGATCGGAACAAATGGACCTATAAGATGGCCCCCTAGGTCCCCAGATTTGTCGATTTTAGATTTTTTTAGATTTAGGAAATGCAATAAGAGAAAATTTTCGCTATTTACAAAATCATCCCGTTATTTTGCTTAATTCTCTAAAACGAATACGAAAATTGTGCGAAGCATGCATAGAACAAAATGGAAATCAGTTTGAACAGTTCTTTTGATTTCCTTGGTTACTGTAGTTCTTATACGACAGTTGATTTTTGCTGAAAGGCTTGTTACATAATAATTTATTACTGTTTTGTTCTTGTGTTACATAAATCTAGGTAGGTGGTACTTTTTTGGTGCGAAATTATCAATACATATTTTGATAAATAGATTTAATTATATATTTATTTTGATTTATTATTAGGATGTAGATATTGTTAACGACTTTAAATAAAGGGCAGCATTGTTTTGCATAGCCTACTGCAAAATTTGGGATGATAATTATAAAAATTAGGATTTTTGTTGTTGTTTATTAAAATAGACCCATACTATTATATATTTTTGAGAAGTTTTTAAAAGGACAAATCAATTTCTGGACAAATATACAGGGTGTCCCATTTAAAAAACACAACTTTGGGCAGTGGCGGCTCGTCAGGGTAGGCAAGGTAGGCGCCGCCTACCCTTGAATAATCGTGCCTAAATACTGCCCAAAAAATCTAATATCTCATATCAATTAAACAATATTTAACCGTTTAACATCACAAAACTAAAATTCCTAACATTTAAATAAACATCGATTACATGCGAAACCTATGTACGTTTAGAGGCGATATATCCCAACCGCCTAAATTTAGATGTTCTCTACGGCAGCCAGCCAGCCCACGAAAACGCACATCGCCGACGACCAGCGACCGACATACAGAGAAAATCACGCGAAATAAACTACTACAGTAGGCGAAACGATCGTCCGCCTTCGGCAAATATTTGACGTCTTCGCATTGGATTCCAATATTGTTCATCTGGCAGTGTTGCCAAATTCTCGAATTTTCACCTGAACTGCTTTACGTTTTTAGAAAATATGCATAAGGCTACCAACTTTTTCATTTACGAATGCGGGACACAACAAATTTTAGTATGCGTTGTAGGCGCATTAACCATATTCTAAAATTCTTTATTTTCAGCATTAATTTTTTAATTAATTAAATTGATTATCCGAACATTCTGTTATATACTAAAGCAAAAAAATTAAAGACATTAAACATAAATGTTAGGTTAGGTGAGGTTTTTTTAATAATAATAAAATGAAACATGTTTCTACACTTTGGTATTTTTTTTAATTAAGGCTTATTTATAACACATAATTTAGTTTAATCAAATCTTCTTAAAATGGTACTTCTCTGTATTATTAAACCGATAAACATGGGAACTTAGAATATGATTTGTTGCAATTCGGGACTTGCGGGACATAATTAGAGAATGCGGGACGATTTCTAACCTTATTTGTAACGCGGGACCTTAAAAGATAATCCGGGACTGTCCCCCGAAAGAATGCGGGACGGTTGGCAGCCTTACATATGCAAACATTGCAAACCATAAAAAAAAATAAATAAGCAGTTTCAATGTTGTTAGGGTGGTTTTGAAAGGGTTTTTTAAACAAAATCTAGGTACATCTCAAGAAAAATAAAGAAATTCTTCTCAGGCTTGCGAAACCGTATTTACAAATTTTGCGGTTGGCAACGTTGGCCACCTGCTACTATTCTCATTAATCTCATTTATAATTCCTAAAAATCGTAAATAGTATGCATGATGCAATATTATCGTTCGTTCGGATTTCCGGTCAAGTGATTTGAAATTTTGTCAATTACATTCTGACCGCTCTCGTTTTCTGATATTGATCAATAAATAAAAACATTGGACGGTGATACGTGTGTGTTTTTTTGACTATTATTTTACGACCGCGTCTAGTTTTTCTGTGCTTTAATTTGTGATTTTGGTTGTTTATCGGCATTGGCCAGAAGAAAAACGAAGAAATCCTGATAAACGGATAAGTATTTTTGATTTATTTGTTTCTAATAGACATATTTAGGTATTAAATATTTTGCTTTTAAGTGTAGTTTCGCTAGTTTTAGGGGTTGGACGGTTCATATTCGATGAATTTACCGTCGCGTCGACCGTAGGTTAAGTGCGTTTTTTCCGGTTTGTTCTATTTTATATAGGTACTTTACGTTGCTTTGTTTTTTTTTAATGGATTTTTAAAAAGTCATGCCGAATAATCCGGTGCATGATATTGTTTGCTCTTTGTGCGAGACACCATTTTCGCGTCTAAACGAAAACGATCGAAAAGATGTTATTTATTTTGGCCGCCCCACGCCACTTCTCAATATTTTAAAGCCTGATAAAAAACAAGGCCAAACTTTTTCACGATCGTTTAAAGCTCAATGGTACGAAAGTCATCAGTGGATATGTGGTAGCTATTTTAAACAAAATTTGTTTTGTTGGCCATGTTTACTTTTGGCAAAAGGCAGAAACAATACTTGGGTGCGTCAGGGATTTTCTGATTTGAAAAATTTATCTGCGGCCATAAAAAAACACGAATCATCGAAAGAACATTTAAGCAGTTATCTTAGTTTAAAGCGGTTAGAAAAAAACAGTAGCACTATACAGGATGCGCTACAATTACAATCTTCTTTGTCTCTTAAATTATATAATGAGGAGGTGAGAAAAAACAGACTTCTAATGAGCTATTTGGTCGATGTTACGTGTCACCTAGCAAAGCAAGAATTATCTTTCAGAGGCCATAATGAAAAAAGCGATTCCGTTAGTGCGGGAAATTTTCGGGAAACTTTTAATCTGTTAATTAAACGTGATAACGAAATACAACAACATTTAAAAAAAATTGGAAATATTTTTTCTGGTTTATCAAAAACTATCCAGAATGATTTGATATCCTGTATTTCCGATTACCTTGCAGATACAATTCATAGGGAGATAAAAGAGTCGTTGTTTTTTGCAGTGCAAGCTGACGATACTACGGATATTTCTGAGAAGTCCCAATGTGCGATTTCAATTCGGTACGTTAATAAATACGGTGAAATCAAAGAAAGTCTCTAGGGTTTTCATGACGTTAGCGAAGACAGAACAGCGGACGCAATGTATGGATTAATTGTTACAGTCATAGGCAATTTCGATTATAAAACAAAATTAGTTGGGCAATGCTACGATGGTGCTAGTGTGATGGCAGGTTCATTGAATGGTTTGCAAAAAAAAGTTAAAGATGATGCTCCTTTTGCTTTGTTTACGCATTGTAGTGCGCACAGATTGAATTTGGTTTTACAAACTGGTTCAAAAAATATAAAAAATTGCCGAATTTTTTTCGCAAGTGCGTCCTCGATTCCCAGATTTTTTCATCAGTCTGCAAAACGGACATTTACTTTAGATTCGACGATAGGAAAGAGGATTTCTTCCAGTTCAGACACCAGGTGGGCTTCCCGTTCTAAAATCATTCAAATCTTGCACTCTGAATGGGAAGGCCTAAAATTAGTTTTTTCTAAAATTATTGACGACCAATCATCATCGGCTGAGTCAATAAACGGGGCCAAGGGATATCTTAAATTTATGAACGATTTAGAATTTTCGTTTCTTACCGCTGTGTATAAACATATTTTTGACATAACTGACCCCCTTTTCAACATTCTACAGAAAAAATCATTGGACATCACCTATTGTAAAAAGCAAATATTTATGGCAAGAGATCGTATCAAGTTATTGAGAAATGAGACAATGTTTAATACAATATTTGAACAAGCCCAAACAAGGATTTTTAATAATGGGACTCAGGGCAATTGTCAAAAAGAATTAAGTTATCGGACACCATTAAAGGCGATGAGCAAAGTTCTTTACGCATTTTATTTTATGAGATAATTGACAATATTGTGACTCAAATAGAAGTTAGGTTTGCAGATATGTCTCAGTTATTATATTTTTCTTTAGCGGATTCCTCAAAATTCGAAGAATATTTGACGAATGTGACCAACTTTTATAAAAATTTCTTTGACAAACAAAAATTAATTAATGAGCTTAGTGTAATATATCTCGATGAACAATTTGCATTGCTGAGCGTCGAGGCAATTTTAAAACATTTCGTAAAAAATGAACTTCAAGAAATATTTCCTGAAAGTTACAAACTTTTTGCGTTAATTGCTACCATACCTATTACAAGTACCTCAGTGGAAAGACATTTCTCTTGTTTAAAGCGAATAAAAACGTATTCTCGCAATACAATAAAAAATGAACGTTTATCGTCACTTGCGCTAATTTCAATAGAAAAAGAGTTGTTCTGCTCCTTACAGAAGGCTGATAACTTTACGGATGTCATAATAAGTAAATTCGCCCTTTTAAAAGATAGGCGGATAAATTTAATTTATAAAACTTAGTTGTCAGCTAAGTGTGTACGCGGCTTAACGTTTTCTTATAACGTCATTATTCTTGAAATTATTGTGGTTGTCGCCTACCCTAGCCTAAACACCACGAGCCGCCACTGACTTTGGGTCATATCTAAAAAATAACAACTCAAATGAAAAATATGACTACGCCACTGGATCCAGCGTAAAAAACTGCATAAGCAGTAATTTTTCCCTTTGCGTTAAGTTAAAAGATAACCGAGATACGAGGGGGGTCCCAAAATGCAAAATTTTCTATTTAGCCCTGTATATCATAAACGAAGAAGGCTATGAAAATTTTGTTTACGGCTTCATGAGTTTCACAAAAAATTAGCTCAGGTTCGTGAAAACCGCAAGGTTCTATCTTTAAAAACAAGCGAGATACTTTGCTTTTGCAACCAAATCCGGACACCCTGTACACTAAGATTAATTGATTACAGTGTAGTAAAGTCTCGATATTTGCTTGGTATCCTACGTATGAACATTTATTTGAAAAACTACCTACTTTAAAAACTACGGAATAACTCCTCTACTACAGATTAAGAAACGAAATAAAAAACAAACCCACAACACAATTCCTCTGCCTAATGTTATAAATGCGCACTAAAACTACGAGAAAGTGAAAAGGGGTATAAAATTAAGAGACATTTATTAAACCGTACAATGACAAAATGAAAATTTATGGTCTTTTTTTAAATTGCGGAAACAAGCATTTTCACTTTATTGTCGCGTATAAAAGCGCTACTCTCCACCAACATTTTCTTAGGCGGCACTATTTTTGTATTTACCGTTCGGTTAGTTTTAGGAAACTGACATGGGGCATAGAGGTTGACGCAAATTGAGATATGATGTTCCAGAGAACCAAATATTTTCATAAGGGGTTATAAAATTAAGTTCATCGCTTTGAATTAGATAACGCTTGCCAAAATAAATGTTGTTAAGAAATTTATTTTAGAAAAGCATTTACCCTTATATCTAGCGGAATATATATACAGGATTATTCACGCAATCCGTTCCTTAAAAGTTTTTGATGATGCCATTTAGATAAAAACTTCAAATTTTGAGATTAAGGTAAGGTCAAGGGTACTTCTTTTTTGAAATATTTTCAACTTCATGTCACTTCCGGTTTAACCGGAAGTTGGTATCAACTTGCTTATTTTAAATGGAACACCCTGTATTTTATGATATTTTTGGATTCTACGGAGAATTTTAATGCTATTTTATGTAGCATGTCCTATACCTAGATTCAAGCGTTCTTAAGATATTTGACCTTGAACCGAAAATGAGCCTTCGGGGTACCAAGTTTTAAAATCTCATATTTTTGTAAGTTTTGAAGATATAATCTTCATATTTTGCAGACGATCGGTAAATAATCTTAGGTTTCTATTCTTTTATTGAATTTGTCTATTTTTATACAGGGTGTCCTAAATTCAGCGGCAAACATTCACATTTTCAAAGCCGCTAAAGTCCGTTTTTTTAAATGGGACACCCTATAACTTTATGCACTATCAAATGTAGAATTTCATTTTCTATCGAACTGTATTAAGGTACCTATCCGTAATCATTTTCGAAATAATTGGGTTTTATAAAAATATCGTATGTATTTGCTTAAATGTTTACATGTTTCAATGGTGAGCCATGGAAAAACAATTGAGATCCATTATCCAATATGACAGATGATTAATATACGTTATTTATCGAAAGCTGTCAGTGATAAACTAAATCTTCTAAATCAAAATGGAAGAATACTCAAACGCTGATATTATCAATCTATTTTATATTCATGGAGAATGTTATAAAATTTTGGAGAGAACGTGTCGTGTGTTTAATGAACGCTACCCTGATTTGCCGCCAATGAACAAGTCAAAATTCAAGAGGATTGAAACGAACTTTTTGCGTTTTGGCAAGGTTAAAGTTACAAAAAATGTTCCGAACCAAGTGACAAATGCCGAGGATAACGTAATAAACACATTAGCTTATTTCCACGCAAACCCGCAAAGTTTAATACCGTCTGCAGAAAACGATTTGGGAATTTCTTCTTCATCTGTCCAAAGAATCTTGAGCAAACATCATATGCACCCTTATTCCTTCCAAAACGTGCAAGCCTTAAGACCTGGTGATGACGTCCGACGAGTAGAATTTTGCAAATTCATGTTTTTGAAAATTCAAGAGGACCCGCAATTCCTTTCAAAAATACTTTGGACTGATGAAACGAAATTTTCTAGAGAAGGAATAACAAATAGAAGAAACGAACATTTCTGGGCAGTAGAAAATCCGCACGATTTACGCGAAACGCGTTCTCAAGAGAGGTTTAGCTTCAATGTTTTCGGTATAGTATTAAATGATCAGGTGCGGTACTGTATTTATGAAGACAATTTAAACAGTGTTAAGTATTTGGAAATTCTACGAGGGACGGTTTCTGAATTTATAGAAGAAATTCCTATTGGTGAGCTGCAAATTTATTGGTATCAATTAGATGGGGCTCCAGCACACAATTCCGCTGCAGTTTATCTCGAATTTTTGAAGATCGCTGAATTGGTCCCAATGGCCCTTGGAGATGGCCCCCACGATTTAGCACCCCTAGACTTTTATTTATGGGTATTTATCAAATGTAAAGTCTATGCTTCCCCAGTAAATAACCAACAAAATTTACTGGACAGGATACGAACAGCTTTTGCCGAATTAGAAAACGGACAAATTCAACGGGCCACAGCAACTGTACACATAAGAATTGAAATGTGTCTTCAAATGAACGTACAGCATATAGAACATTTGTTATAATTCAATTTAATTATTTTATTTATTTATTGTTGATTGTTAAATTGCTATAATTTTTAAGTTCACTCAAACAAGTTTAGAACAGTCTCGAACTTAGTAGATATGGTTAAAAATAATGTAAACAATTTATTACATTTTTTATAACTTTAACTTTTCCGAAACGAAAAAATTTCGTTTTCAATCCTCTTCAAATTTCTCTTGTTTTGGCTAAATGAGGATGTTTTTCATTAAAAATATGGCACGTTCTCTCCAATATTTTGTAACATTCTCCGCCAAAATAAAATACATTGAGAATATCAGCTTTTGAGTGTTATTTTATTTTAATTTAAAAGTTTCAAATCAGCTGTCATGTTGAATAGAAAAGCACAACAATTGTTTTTACATGGCTTACTACGGGAAGGAGTAAGCATTTAGCAAATACATATGATAGTTTAAAAAAATAATATATATATATATATATATATATATAATATATATATATATATATATATATATATATATATATATATATATATATATATATATATATATATATATATATATATATATATATATATATATATTTATATATATATATATATATATATATATATATATATATATATATATATATATATATATATATATATATATATATATATAGTCCTTCACGAATGGAAAAATATAATGTATTTTTATTCCGGATATATATCCGATCACTACTATCGTTCTGAACAGAACAGTTTTGCTGACGTTTCGGCGAAATCACATTTGGCATTTTCGAAGCTTTCTTTCTCGCGTCTGAATAGAGACTGAAGTGTTGGTGACTGCGACGCTTCATTTTATGTGGTTATGAACACCTAAGACTACATACAAAAATGAAGGATATCCTACAAGATAATTGTTATTAGTCTGTCTGTCTGTAAGGACCGATAATAAAATCTCCTATGATTCCCCCCCACACATAATTAGACCATCTGTGCTGTCGATCGATCTGCCGAAAATGTCTTGGATTATGATCGGAGTAGTAATGAAAATTGTGGCGATTCACAAATCCATTTTTATGGAAGGTAGCCTCGTCTGAGAAGAGCACTTTATCGAAGAATTCAAAAATTGGTCTGAGTTTGGATTGTGCCCAGTTACAAAACGCTATTCGATGCTCATAATCTTCTTCATAAAGCTCTTGATGAAGCTCAATATGGTAGGCATGAAAATTATTTTTTTTTAAAACACGTTGAACGGTGGTTTTGCTAACATTTGTTATATCGGCGACTACCCTTTGGCTAATTGAAGAGGTTTCTGTGATATGAAGTAGCACATCCAGTTCCTTTTCATCAGTTTGAACTGGCCTATTTCTACTAGGTTTTGAGTATTAGACATCTCCCGTCTGAATAAATCTATCTAATAAGTTTTGCAGGCTTCTCTTATCGGTATGTCTTCGTTCCGGATATTGCTCCGCGTATATCCGACTAGCCAAAAAACTATTTTTTTGAGATTCTCCCAACACAAAAATCATATCTACTAGCTCTTCTTTGGTATAATTCATTGTAAAAATACTTATGCAAAATGTGAACAATTTAACAAACTACTTAAAAAAATAACTTCTTGAGATAATCTGCAAACAACTATAACCACAATAAACAAACTATACTACTGGAACAAAATAACGCAATGCTTTGTAATAATTATGATCAAGAACAATATTAACCCGTTTGTAAACTAAATAATTTTTTAAATTTGTCAAAAAGACTCTCCTGTCATTTTGATTGAATTCTACGTCATTCATTTTAATAATCTAAGTCACCTTGGATTACTTTTCATTAAAATGGCTGCTAAAATAGGACGCTTTACCAGTTTTTGGCGAATATCTTTTAATACGTTAGAAATTTTAATAAAGATGTATTTACAAAAAAGTTTTATTCTTCAATTACGCATCGATTGCAATGAAAAAAGTATAGGGATGACTTTTAAAATAAGAAAGAAAATGCATTTGGAAGTTTGGTCATTCTGACACTTAATTTTGTAGACCCTGTATAATTTAGATCGTTTAAATTTGGTCAGCGAGATTGTCAAACCTTATTTAATGAACTCTAAGTTTGATTCTTATGTCGAGGCAGTATTTCAATTTTTATAATTGTTATTTAACCAGTGCGCAGTGGTGTAAATTCACTTTTTTTCATATTTAATTTTTTTAAGCGGTTATTTACCGATCGAATTCAATACAATTTCAGAATGATGTAAACAACTATGGAAGCCATCTAAATATGCAAAAAAATATAGGTCATCTAATTTAAAAAAATATGTCATTGTGCCATCACACTTTTTTGGGTCACCCTGTATAATCAAAAATATTTTTAGAAAATGCGCCCTAATATACATATGAGTTGTGCAAAATTTAAAATTCATGAGTCAAATGATAAGTGAGTTACAGAAGAAGGGAGCTGGGATGGACCACCCTGTACGTATATATATATATATATATATATATATATATATATATATATATATATATATATACAAATAAGAAAGAAATTAACGGCCATTCGGACAAAATATGCTACATGTGGTAAGCTTATTCAAGTATAGGGTCCAAAGTCATGGACCATTATTATACTGACAAGCCTTTAGGCGCTTTCCATCATCTCTACCAGCATATATATATATATATATATATATATATATATATATATATATATATATATATATATATATTTGTAGTTTGCTGATTTTTTTGGTATTAAAGTTCATAACATTTTGATCAAAAAGAGTGGCATACCCTGGTTTAAGGTTCGACATAATAGCCTCTTGTAGGTTTAGACACATAATTACTTAAAATTACTGTATAAAAATTATTAAATGAATTTTATAAATAATAAAGCATCGTCAGATAGCGTCAATCACAGTTTGTAATATAATAGAATATTAATAATTCTGTGATTTTCTGAAGTAAAAGAAAATTGCTGTACTTTAATCACTAAAGTTCTTTTTAAATAAAAATTAAAATATTGAAGGTATTCTTAACAAAAGAAACATTATGCAGTGTTTATTTTTATTTTTTTTATATTTTTTGTCGTACAAAAAATATAAAAATACTGACATACAGAGGATTTTTTTACGTTATAAATCTGCATTGTATTTCCCAGTAACTTTTCATATATACGAGGAAAGACAAAAAGTACAATTTTTTTTTAAATAAAAGATCTTTTTTTTTTTCTGATTCCAAATGCCGTTTTCGAGTTATTTAAGTTTAAAAATCAATTTTCATTATAGACTGTAAAATTACTGGCTATAAAATATCAGCTTTTTGAGCAGTTGGCTATGGAAATAAACAATATAAACAAATGTTCTGTCAAATGTCAAATTACTACATACCTAAGCATTATAATAAAACAGCGAAGTAAAAATTGAATATAAACAACAATTTATTAACAATATATTGTACTGCAAAATACACAGATGCACCAAATAACACAAAACAAATTAATCAGAATAAATATTTCCCCCCTGATTATCTAAACATTCGTGATAAACGTTTCGCAAGTGCTCAACTGCGTTCTCTATAAAATGACCATTTATTTCATTTAAATGTCTTATTTGCTGTCTTATAAAATATTTTATTTCTTCAACTTTGTCCAGATCACGTTTATATATTTTGTTTTTAATATACCCCCCACAAAAAATTATCCTTGGGAGTTAGATCTGGACTATTTGAAGGCCACGAAATAATTCCATTTCTTCCAATCCACTCGTTGTAATACTCATCCGAAAAAGTCTTCACGTCACGTACCACATGTGGTGGGGCACCGTCACACACTGGTCGAATTGCTTAAAAAGCTGGCTATAAATGATATTTCCATTTGCGATATTTTTAATTCAATTTATGACTAAATTATATGTAATACTCCAGTACACTAAGTTGGCCTAGAAAAAACAATTGATATCTCGTTGCTTGGTTACGGCGGCACCCTGTCGAACATTGCTTAAGGTTTCTTGTTTGCGTCATTATTTTCAACACGTTAATATTTTGATAAAGTTCGTATTGTACTGGTGGTTTCAAAATACTCTAGAACTTTTTAATTAGTTATGGATAATAATACTCAAGGTATGTAGTAACTAGTATTTAAAAGAAAAAAGATTTTTGTGCCTTTTCTATAGGGCTGGTAAATTAAAATTAAAAAGATTCACAAGCATAACAAATCATGATTAAAAGTCTCTAATATAATAACATTTTTGTTAGTGATTTCACCACATTTCCGACTTCAAAATTACTCTAAAATGTACATCACGATTCTAGCAAAAGAGATCAAAAAGAAAATCTTGCTCGAGTTTGCTCCATTTTTATTTTTTTTTATTTAAGTTGCAATGTGTAAGTACCTAAAAACCTAATATTTGGCAAGTTTATCTTAAGGTATAGTCGGAAGCATTCTTAACGTGGGGATCCAAAGGTCACAATTTAATTTCAAAACTGTATTTTTGGCAGATTTTGGATGTGAAATATGTCAAATTAATGACAGTTAGTATAAAATTTGCCTTTTGGACCCGCACGTTAAGACTACTTCCGACTAGACGCGGTATCTGTGCAGGGGGAAACAAAACATGCTTTTCACCAATCAACTCATCATTAGTGTTTGAGTTTGATTTACTCCGAAGCTTGTTTTCTTCTTTTTAGGGCCCTTTTAAATGAAAGCTTTTTCTTTAAAAATACATACTTTAATGTAGTTTTTAATTATAAAGTTTAATTAAAAGTATGTTAATAATTTATTTTTTATTTATGGAGTAAAGGTGTAATGATACACGAATAAATCTTTCATTAGTTTTTTGTTCTTTTAGATCGGAGCTATTTAACTTTAACGTACAAGCAATTATTTGAAATACTTCAAAGCTTTCCCGACCAAACCAACCATGCAAAATTTCAAAAACTGAAGGTACGAATATCTGAACTCACAGGATATCAAGCTTTTCCCAACGAGTTTATATCGACTTGCAATACTTTTTACTACAAATATATTGTTAGGTGGAATAAATCAACTAGGATTAAAGACAGGTTTTTAGAAAAAAACAAAAAGTGGCTTGAAACTGTGGTGAAATTTAAAAAAAATATAGTAATAGGACGTAAGACAGTAGCCTTCAGTGAGTGTAGTGGACGGTCCAAAAGAAGGAAAACAGAAGCCCTTCGAGAAATTTCAACGCCCCAGGAGTTAACCTATGCGGCTCAAATGAGCTACAGATCGTGTGGTAACTTATCTGCATCCAAAATTCTCAAGACTATTAGTAACGAACCTGAGCAAGCTAAAATGTTTGAAAACAAACAGATAAATTCACATTCACAGTTAACTGCTGATGAATCATTAGCTGTAATTGTAGAAGCCAATTTATCTAAGCATCAGTACAAATTCATTAAAATGCAAGCTGTACAAAAAAATTGCAATCTATATCCATCGTACGATAAAGTTTTGGAGGCAAAAAGAAAATGTTATCCCAATAATATTGCAGTCAATGAAACTCAAGCTGTTATTCCGGTAGAAGCATTATTGCACCATACTGCTGCACGGCTGATGCTATTACAAAAAGAGGTAATAAGTACCTTGGCTGAATCAGCAGAAAACACTTATAATTTAGTTTTAGTTTGTAAATATGGTTTCGATGGTACTTCAGGGCAGTCAGAATATAAGCAAGTGTTTTCAAATAACAGCTCCACTGATGCTTCTGTATTCTTCACTAGTTTAGTCCCTATTAGGTTAATTTTTAAAAATAGCGATAACTCTGAAGTACTTGTTTGGCAAAATTGCAGGCCTTCATCAACGCGTTTCTGTCGACCGATTGACATTCATTTTGCTCGGGAGACTCCTGAATTAACACTTGCAAAAAAACAAAATTTAGATAATCAAATTAAAAATTTAAAACCTTGTTTCTACAGCGAAGGAGCCACCAATTTTAAAATATATTTTCAGATGCATTTTACAATGATTGATGGAAAAGTAGGCAATGTTTTGGCCGAAAATAAATCAACACAAAAGTGTTTTGTGTGTGGGCCTCATCCAAGGATTTTAATAATATACCTTTAATTTTGAATAAACCGGTATTAAACAATAGCCATCTTCAACTTGGGTTATCCACTTTACATGCCTGGATACGTTTCTTTGAATACCTGTTGCACCTATCATATAAAATATGCATTGAAAAATGGCAAGCAAGATCAGCAGAAGACAAGCAAAGCGTGGCAGATTCAAAGAAACGTATCCAGGATGAGTTACGTAGTCAATTAGGTCTGATTGTTGATAAGCCTAAACCAGGATTCGGTTCGTCAAATGATGGCAACACGGCCAGAAAATTTTTTGAAAATTCCAGCGTTGTTGCCAACATTTGTCGAATCGATATTCGCCTTATCCAAAAATTACATATCATTTTACAGACATTGTCTTGTATTTATGATATAGATAGTGCAAGGTTTGGGTCTTATGCAATTGAAGCTGCAGAACTGTGTGTATCATTATATCCTTGGTACCCGATGCCAACATCTGTGCACAGAGTTCTACTACATGGATCTGTCATTATTTCCTCATTTTGTGTTCCGATTGGGTTATTGTCAGAGGAAGCCCAGGAAGCAAGGAACAAGGATATTAAACGCTTCAGGTCAAACTTTGCACGAAAAACTTCTAGGACGCACAATTTAACTGACATTTTAAATAGATTACTTGTCTCCTCTGACCTAATAATATCCAGTTTTCGAAAGATACCACCAAAAAGCAGCAAAACTTTGTCTCCAGAAGTCATTAATTTATTAAAAACACCTGAAATTTCTTTTAAATCAAACATTTCCATTGCCGAATTACACCCACTCAGTTCCGAATCTTCTTCTGATGAAGAGTAAAGTTTTTCCTTTGCAGAAACGCGTTTGATTTTTTGGTCTATTATAAGTTAGATAAGGCTAAAATATTGTACATATAGATCTGTACGTAGATATATATTTTTTAAATTAAGTCTTTATAACCTTTTACAGGGTGGCCCAACGAAAAGGTCGTACCTCTATTTTTGATTTATCTGGTATATTTTGGGAAAAAACGGTCGGACACATCATTTTTTATTGCTTGGAAGACATATTTTCTACTATAGCTGTATAATTGAGCCACCCTGTATAAACAATTAGCCTTTTTAAATAAAATATAACTATCAAATATAATACCAGCTTTAACAAATTTTTTTAGGTAGATTGCTTTCATATGTTGTCATATTTTCAAAAAATTCCGAGATCTTCTTTCCGATAAAAAAATAAACGGCATTAATCCTTGAACTTCATCCATGTATGTAGCAGTACTTAAATTTGATCACACTATACATTATGTCAAAATGCATTTTTAAGTTGTTATCGTTAAAATAATTCGATATGTAGGTGTAATGGAAGTATTTAGGCACATACACATTATTTTTCTATTCCGTGATAATTGTTACACCCTGTATATAAAAATATATGATCCAAAATTTAAAGATAAAGTATCTTTATTTAAAACACGATATTTTATATATAAAATCATAATTTTTGGGTCTTATTTCTGGTAAATTCTATTATGGCCAGCTTTTTAAGAAATTCGACCAGTGTGCGTCATGTTGAAAAATTATGTACATATACTGCCTTAACGGTAAGTTTTCTAGCATTTCCTCTAGATGAGTTTCCATAAATTCTTGATATATTGGTCCAGTTAATGTTCCTTCGAAAAAATAGGGCCCTATTACCCAATTCTTCAGCAGGCCGGACCACACATTAACTGTTCTCCTACCTTGAAATTGAACTTCCCTTGTGATTTGGGGATTTTTTTGCATAATATATTTTTAAAAAAAGTTTCTTTCGTTATTTATTCCATTTAACATAAAGTTGCAGAAATTGAGTCGTTGATTCTTATGCCTTTGAGTTAATTTTTGAACACTATCATATTTATAGGGCCTAAATCCATATTTTTTTAAAACCTTCCTAATATATTCCGTAAAGTTCTTTTTACTCCGTAACGGGCCCGCATTTCCTTGGAAGTAGTTCGCAGTTACTGACTCGGATTTTCTACGTGATTCAAAACAATATTTAAATCGTGATTTTTCGTATTATTGTTTAGTCCCCTCTTCTTTCTTTGCAAATCTGACGTTTTCCTAAATTTGCTGAAAATATTCTGGATTGTCGATTTTGAGGGAATCGGACCATCGGATGATTTGCCATGTAAGCACGTCGCGTTGCAGAAGCATTATAATTATTTTCAGCATACAAACAAACAATTTCTCGTTTTCCTGCCACAGAATAAACCATTTAAAAAAAATATATCAAAAAGAATTGATTTAGTTCTATTAACAGTGATTTAAATGTCATTTCAGAAACATTTGTTAATATTGTTTATTTCCATAGCCAACTGCTCAAAAAGCTGTTATTTTATAGCCAGTAATTTTTCAGTCTATAATGATTGATTTTTAAACTTAAATCACTCGAACTAAATGTCAACTTGTATTATATATTTGGAATCAGAAAAAAAAGATCTTTCATTTTAGGTAAAAATTTACAGGGCATTCCATCAAAGAAAATGGTACTTTTTGTCGTTCCTCGTATATATGAAAAGTTACTGGGAATTACAATGCAGATTTATAACAATCCTATGTATGTCAGTATTTTTATTTTTTTTTGTACGACAAAAAATAAAAAACGGGTTAAGGGGGGTGCGCCAGTTTATACGAAGTCACCCGGTACATATTTAAATTGAACCATTAGGTACCAGGGGTATTTAAATGTACCTGTAATTTAAATTCGTACATCTAGGTGTAAACCCTAATGCATTTGAATAATATTAAGGTATATTGTAATATATAAAGATATAAAATACACCTCGCAAAACCTCGCACGGCTTAGAGGCCCCTAATAACTGAATATTTTACCTGTATAATATTCGCAATTGTAAAAAAAAGTTCAGGTATTTGATATATGCTTACACTTTATTCAAGATCTGTCATCTGATGAAGCCACAGAGTTGACAAAGCAATTGTTGTGTTTTTTTGTAAAATAAGTTTAAGTCGAAATTTTAAACAAATGTTTTCGTTTACTTAGTTAAACCTAAAATATTGATAATCAGCAACAACATACACCACATTTGAATTTAATTGTTTTTCTAGCTATCTTATTATTGGAAATAATCCACTATACATATCAGCGTATATTTATTTTTGGTTTATAAAAATTCTCGTATACGCTCTTTACTCTGTGAAAAAGAAGTCGTAAATGTTCATTAAGTGGCACTACCTGCTTAATAAATTAAACTCGGATAAATTCTTAGTTCCACATTTTTGCAGTTTTAGGTTTTAGGGCTCCTTAAATTTGTTAGGTGTCTTTTAATTACGCTTTGAAATATTAATATAGGGAGTTATCGGAATATCCACGGAAACATTAATAGTGTCGACCTTATCTTATTAGCGGCGAACGTTACGGTCTAAGCAGTAAAAGGTATTTCATACTCGTGATTTAAATGTCATTTCAGAAACATTTGTTAATATTGTATTTCCATGGAGCTGTTATTTTATAGCGTAAATAATGATTGAAAACAAATTTCAAATTATATATGGAATGCAGCCATTTTAGGTAAAAATGCATTCCATCAAAGAAAATGGTACTTTTTGCGTTCCTCGTATATATGCTTTTAAACTTTTTGAACTAGCTGGCCCGGCAGCATTTTCATATTTAAATGTACGTAATTTAAATTCCATCTACCCTAATGCATTTGAATAATATTAAGGTATATTGTAATATATAAAGATATAAAATACACCTCGAAAACCTCGTGTAGCTGTTTCTTAAGCGTAGGCAAAACATATCTGGACGGACAAAGCAATTGTTGTGTTTTTTTGTAAAATAAGTTTACGTTTTAAACAAATGTTTTCGCACCTAAAATATTGATAATCAGCAACAACATACACCACATTTGAATTTAATTGTTTTTCTAGCGGATAAAAATCCTCCATACCTGCTTAGCGTTATAAAAATTCTCGTATACGCTCTTTACTCTGTGAGAAGTCGTAAATGTTCATTAAGTGGCACTACCTGCTTAATAAATTAAACTCGGAAAATTCTTAGTTCCCCATTTTTGCAGTTTTAGGTTTTAGTCCTTAAATTTGTTAGGTGTCTTTTAATTACGCTTTGAAATATTAATATAGGGAGTTATCGGAATATCCACGGAAACATTAATAGTCAGTAAAAGGTATTTCATACTCGAGGTACGTTGAAGTATATGGAGGACGAAAAGGAAAACAAATTTCAAATTTTGACTGCTGCCATAGGATGCATGGTGCGCTCTAGCTTTTAAACTTTTTGAACTAGCTGGCCCCTATTCCGTGTAGCTGTTTCTTAATATATATTTCCAAACAAAAATAATAAATAATTTATATTTTTTCAAATTTGGAAATTTCTTCTATTATTCTAAGCGTGTAAACTCGTTGAATGTTCATGTTGATTCCGCGGCAGTCACTCTTTCGATGCATCGCACAGCGATCTCGGAAGGTTTCGTTTCGTTGGACCACGAGGCTCGCGGCCCGCGATGTCCTCGTGGTTATAAACGGAGGCGAGTTTTTCCTGAGTGTTCCCGATTGAATAGGACTCAATAAGTAATATACGGCTTACGTTGGCAACTTTTGGGTCAACAGCCGCGCCGAGGACACTTAAGCATTTTTGTCAGTTAATGCGTGTGCAGGGGCGTGCGGTGAAATTTTAAGATAGGGAACCAATTTTTAGAAGCTTGCCTATTTGTAATGTAATTCGATTCTTTGATCATTTTTTGCAAATTCCTCAATGACGTTATCATAAAAACGTCGATGCTCCGACATATTTTGGAGAAGTTTAGTTTCGATGGACAACAGCGATGCGAAAGTCTCTCCTGCCCCGTTGAATTTCCCAAGAAATTTTTATACGTTTAAGTGTTGAAAAATTGCATTCTACTGATGAACTTGTGGCAAGTATTGTCAATACTAATTCACAAAATTTCGACACTTCAGTGTAGGCATCTTCCAGCTCCTTGTCTTTTAAAAATTGCATTACTCCCATAGCGTTAATTTTTGCGCTAATGTCATCAGTTTCGTAATAGTTCAGATCGCAGTAACACTCGGTCGAAGAACTGGTCATAATGAAGAAGAAGAGATTTAAACGCATCTTCTGGAAAAGTTGTTTCCTTTAAATGCATCAAAATTGCAGAGCTCGAGGAATTTAAAATCCTTTAAACCGTTAAATCTATAGTTTATTTGTGGCTGAATTTGATCGATTATTTCATAAAAGAGGCGTCTGTATGATGTTTGAACATCTCCCACCTTTTCTGTTCGAAGACGCTTGGCTTGTGGCTCTACATTTAACGTCACCGTTTTCTCCCAAAATAGGTCAAAGTCATCTCTTTTTTGGCTTAACATGGAAAATCATCCACATTTTTAGGCAAAAAGCGATATCATTTGTTTTAGTTTGTAATATATTAAAAACATTGTCTGAGAATGGAAATATTTCTGAAAATATGTTCAACAAATAATTAAAATTAAAATTTCCTTTCAAACAGTTCAAAAACCCCCTCGAACTATTTATTGCGTCCCACGTTTCGTTATTTTCTATTATATTCTCAAATATTTCAATCAGTGATTCACGATTTTCAGATACTGTTAACACAAGTCTTCCATTATAGTTCCACCTAGTCCAAAGCCAAAGCTTGTGTACTTTTTGTTGACTTGGAAAAAAAAATAGCCATGCCACTTAAAGTAACGAAAAATACTTTACACTCTTTAATGCAATTGATGGACTGGGATAAAACTAAATTTAATTTATGAGCAAAACAATGGACAAACACAGCACTTGGGAAAGTTTCTCGAACTTTAGCTTGCAGACCCCCCTAATTGTCCTGCCATCACTGCAGCTCCATTATAGCTTTGAGCAACTAATTTTTTCTCTCCGTTAATTTATTTAGTAACGTTATAAACTACGGTATATAATGCATCTGCTGTACGATTTTCGGACACATTCTTAAAACCTAAAAATCGCTCTTGAATACTTCCGTCTGTTTTAACAAAGCGTATTACTATAGATAATTGGCTAAAATTAGTGATAGCAGTTGTTTCGTCCAGAACAATAGCAACGAACCGCGCCTCGCCAATCTCCTGCTTAATTCTTTTTAGAATAATGGTTGCAACAGCGGAAATTAAATCATTCTGGATTCGATTCGACGTTCCGCGAAAAACGCTAGACTGCTCTAAATGGTTTTTTAAGCAATCATCATATTTAGCCATTAAACTAAGTAAATCTTGAAAATTTCCTCTATTTGAAGAAACCCTTGTTTCGTCATGGCCTCTAAATCACAATTCGTGCTGTCCGAGAAAACAAACAACAACGATAAGTCTTCTTAATATCTGCCTATTTAGTTCATTATGTTGGCGGTGACTAATTTCCAACTCTTTATTAAGGGTATGTTCAATTCTGGTTTTGCCGAAGAGTTTTTCTTTTATGACGGCCTGCAGATGCGCTTTGGACATAATGTGTCTTTTTACAGCTTTATGGAAATTGTTTAAATCAGAAAAACCAACAAAACAACAAAACAAAAGTATGCTTTATTGCCGCAGAAAAATTCTACAATTTTATGGACAAAGCAAAATATACCTAAAAATAAGACATATCAAAACATTAATCGAAAATAATTTCGACAGGTCAGTGCTTTTTTTTAAAAAATGTAAATTATCAATTTACCAAATCGTAAAACACACGTTAGAATATAACATAACATTGCAAACAGTAAATGAATCATGATAACCTTATAAAAGTAAACAAACACACATGTACGAGGTGAATAATTTCGATGACATTGAAATCAAAATTGCAACTATGCGACACACACTCTATGTTATTATAGTTATACAAATAATTGTGATGTTAAACAGAAGGTATATTGAACTAGTGTAGAATGTAGTATACAAAAAGAATTAAATTGTTTTTAATCCAATACCTAACAAAAATAATTAAGTTTTAAGTGAAAGTTCGACAGTTCTTTTCCCTATATAATGATTTACAAAATTCTATGCTACGAGTTAGGACATGACTCACAAAAGATTTAAGTAAACAAGCGAGTATAGTGACAATTTAAAGAGACTGACTCACTGAAAAAAAAATCATTAACGCTGTAAAATGGTCTTCAAAATATGCTTTGTGTTTTTTCGAAATTGTGCAAGCATAGGGATAGATTTTAAATGTACTGGCAGATTGTTGTAAAGTTTTATGGCGTTGTAAATAATTGATTTTTTTATTAATTCTGTGGAAGGAATGGGAAATAAATATCATGCCTAGAGTTTCTGGTAGGGTATATTTTGTGGCCTTTCTGGGAGGGTGTTTATATGTTTTCTATCAAACATACTTTTATAATAAATAATGCAGGAAGTGTTAATATTTCATGTTTTTTGAAATAGTATTGGCAGTGAGCTCATTAGTTAGGGGAAACAAATAACGAATGGCTGTCTTATTGAAGCATAAAAATACTATTTTGCCAATTACAGCAAGCATTAAATTACTTTTTATTAATTTCTCAGAAATATTTGTAAGATTTCCTTTAGGAACGTCTATTTTTTGAAACTTTTTTGGCGAAAGGCGGTATTTTTTTTAAGGTGTCAAAATGTTACAAAATTTTAGCATTTATATTTAAACCCAGGAATTTAACCGACTCTACGTATTCAATTTGTATTTGTACCTGAAGTGGTTGTAATGTTTTTTGTTAACGCATATTTTATCGACGCTTGTTTGTGAAATGGTAAACGTTAATTATAACCTAGTCTATTTATAGAGTGTAAAGACGTTGTATCAAAATCACTCCATGTTATGCTTGTGTCATCAGCAAATAAAACCATGACTTTTTTAATTCGTAAAAAATTAATGTATAACAAAAATACTATCCAAAAACATAAACTTTTATAACTATTAAGAATCAACTTACAATGAAATAGTAAAAAACTCTTATTTTCTATTTCCAAGAAAGATTTGAACCAAAAAAATTCACTCTTCCATAAAAATTTAGTTTGTATCAGAATTTCATATTTTGTCAATCAAAGGCTTTCGCAAATGCAGGAAAAAACTGAGGCGTTGGGTGTTGTTATTTGAGAGAAAAGTCTAAGCAATCTTGAACATGGCGTCACTGGTTAAATTGTGTAACTATCAAATTTTATGTGTATGTTTTTTATTAAAAGAACATGTTTTTTCAAAGCCTTTGATGATTTTTGATAGCAACTGATATGCAATTAAAATATTTAAAAGTATTTTTCGCCGTATTATTAAAAAATAATTAAAAAATCTTTATAAAACATTGATTTCACCTTTTATAAAGGACTCATTTATTAATGTTGTAAGGGCCTCTATGACTGGGAAAGTTCTTTAAATAATTTTATTGTTTCGGATAAAAGTAAATCAGTTTATTTTTCTTATGTATTTTCCTTCAAACTTGTGATTAGTGGATCAGAATAAGCTATCAAAAATTTTTTGAAACGATCCTGGATTGTGGCTGTTCTTTATGTTTTTAGAGGTAACATTTTTGCTTACATTAATAAAATAATGTTGCGTTTAGATCATTAGCCCCTTCCAAGATCTGATGCCTATTGGTTTGATTTGTTTCTGAAATTATTGATGATGGACCAGGTTTCTTTTGAAACGTTATTAGAGTTTATTACCGTTTTCGGTAGTAATTTTTTTGCTGACTTAATAAGAGTAGTGTAGATCCTCCTATAATTAGATATAGTTGAGAATAAGAAATCCCGTGAATTTTTTTATATATGAGAGCGACGCTTTTTTACACACTCTTTGTCGATATTTATGCCGCTTAGGTTTGATATTCTTAAGCGGGAAGGCCTTGTTAAAAGCACTTAAAGTTTTATTTAAAAAAGTTCTGAAGTTTGTGTTTACATTATCATATTCAAAATTCCAATTGGTGTTAAAGCAAATATTATGAAATACTGAGAAATTTGCGGCCGAGAAAATTCTGCACCGATGGCGAGATCTTGGTAAGGGCCTAATAGGTAAACTAAACCTGGAAATTACCACCTCGTGATCGGAAAGACCTGAGTTATAGACCTGTGATTGCACCTCTGATGGAGAAAAATCAGACGCCATGTAATCGATGATAGAAGAAGAGTTTTTTGAAATTCTACTTGGCGAGGATACATGCATTGAAAGACCGAAAGAGTCGAATATAGAAATTAGATATTTCTGGATGGCACAAACAGTAGCATAGTCAAAAAAGTTTTCCCGCATAGACATTTTTTTACCTTTAATCGACAGACATCGTCTAAAACTTACCAGGCTATTTAAAAATGATTGTACATCAGGTTTTTGATCTATAAATACAAATTACATAAAGATCAAGGTTTTGATTATATACTTTATAGAGTACAAAAGAGCTATCCGCTAACAAATGATCATATTTATGAATACCAACATGAAATCTCCATTTAGGGATAAAGCGGCAAAAAGCTGAGTTTTTATATTTCTAGCTACTGTGGTATACCTCTCAATATAAAAGGGTTCGTACTAAAAACACTCAGTAATTGCAACAAGTTGCATGACGGAAACATAAATTTTCCAGAAATAGAAACAACGTTTAACCAGATATATCATATTTTCAAAAAGTAAACATGGCCAACAAAATAATTTACTTATATTTTCACACCCTGTTAGCCATTTAGATTGATCATATCGTTTTTCCGGATAAAAATGTCTAATACAGTTTTTCATTTTTGTGGTTAAATTTTTCATAGGCAGTTTTGCCCTTCCTTTGGAAGTTATTTGAAGCTTATCAGCGAATTTAATGTTGAAAATCCCTTTATTATTAAAACACACACACTCTTGTAAAGCATTGAAAATTTTCAACGTTTTTTTACAGCCGAAGCTGACGGTATTTGTTTCACGTCCGTTTTATTGTCTAAGCCATATCGCACCATGTACGACGCGATATTTATAACACAATTTACGGATAGCCGTGCAAACAAAGGACCTACTCCAACGAGAGCTTCCGCCAACACTTAAAGCACGCGACTGAAATGCAAAAATTGCAAACAGCCGGTGGAAAGTTTCATAACCTCTGGCTCGATTCACAGGAAATCAAGCATACAGGACTTGGCTGCAGAGAAGCTAGCGGTCCGCATAGGTTCTACTGGATTTCTATTGTGGCTCGGTCGGAGTCAAGGCCGCATTTATTATGGGCTTGATAATTAAGATAATATTTTAGCATTTTTAATATAAACTAAATTAATAGTGTCCTATTTCAAAAATTACATTTTAGAAGATGTTTTGTAATTTTTTTTTGGAGAAGCACTGCTTCCATGGACTGCACGACCCTGTGCGTGTGATAGGTTGTGGTTACGATTGCGTATTTTGAGGTAGTGGCAGTGGTAGAATCTTAGGACTTCAAAAGCCACCAGTGAGCTGAACTTTGAGAAATGTCTCGAATTTAAGGCCAGAGGTCGATCTTTGCCGGAACTTAAAATTCGACAGACAAGTAGAGACAAAACCAAAAAACTGATGTTGACACTTTATAATACATATGTAGCAGGTATTTTGAAACGGCCTATTATCACATTCGTTTATTTATTTGCCTTTAGCGGAGTGTTTTATTCTAGAAAAATATAAAGTAATGTCTGGTGAAAGACCTTTTTGCAAGCACTTGAGGTAAGTTAACGTTTCAAGTAAAACTTCCTAGTTGTTTTTAACATAACCTATATCTAATCTATACTATTATATAAGATCCTTAATTGACACACTGACTGACTGACTCACTCACTAACTCATCATGATCCTGCTCAAACCGCTTGACGTAAAAAACTAAATTTTTGCATACGGGTTGATTTTGAGGTCTAAAGGGTCGATAAGTCGGGGGTTTTTCAAAACTCAATTTGTAAGGGGGTGAAACCATCCTGTAAATATTACAATATTTTTCATTTTGAAAACCTGTTTAAAAATTATTAACTCCCGTATTTACTAAGAAGGTTTAAAAGTTAGACCAGATCTAGTAGCAATGACAGTTAAAACTGTTAGTTCGCCAGTTGTATCTTGCTTATGTCATGCTTATTTTGTAATTGTAACACTTACAAAAAGTACTTGTTCAATCATTGCATTTGTCATTTTAAATCTACAACTATGAAGTTATACCTGGTCTAAATTTAAACCTCTTTAATAAATACGAGTGTAAGATTTTTAAATTTTGAAGGGCTGTACAATCCATACCGCTCAACTTACAGCAAAACGAGTTGCATGGTTTTATGGTATTTCTTAAAGCATTAAATTCCAGTGTAATAGAAAAATAGTGTCTTCTATAATTTCGAAGAATAAAACAAATTTATTTAATTGTTGGTATCGCCCACATATCAGTGGCGGCTCGCCTGGGGACGCGGGTGAAGCGCGGCTTCACCTACATTTTCTAATCAATTTACTTACAAATAAAAATATTTTTAAAATATTACATTTTCTAATCAAATACATTCAATTCTATTATAAAAATGTTTTATATAAATTCATATTATTTACTTAATTATACCATTATTTTCTATCAAAACTAGTGCGTTATATACTCAAAAAATAATAATGACTTAAAAACGTAGCGCGTCGAACACCTTTTCATAAGAGCAACCCGTTGAGGAATCACAATCAGCCAATCAGCAGTAACAAATTCCGCTTCAGACTCCCCCCGCACGCCGTGTCTGTTAGAGCAATATCCTCGAAAGCTTCCATAAAGATATTCGCTACCACAATCTCCTCTATTACCTGTGGTAGCGAATATCTTTATGGAAGCCTTTGAGGATATTGCTCTAACATCCGCTCCACTAAAACCGAAGCACTGGTTTAGATATGTAGATGATACTTTTGTTGTTTGGCCTCATGCACAGGATAATCTCCTCATATTTCTGGACCACCTTAATCAGCAACATCAAATTCACGATGGAAATTGAATCTAATGGAACAATTCCCTTTCTAGATGTATGTGTTCAAAGGAAGGAAAATAGTACATTAGAACATTCTGTGTATAGAAAACCGATGCATACAAATAGATACTTAAACGCAAATTCTCATCACCATCTAGCACAAAAGAAACCGGTTATTAACTCACTACTATTCAGATTTATTTAGATTTCTGATCGAGATTCTTTAACATCGGAAGCATCGAAACTGACCGAAGCTCTCAGAGGGAATGGCTATTGCACTGAAGATATTACGCCTTCAATTAAAAGACATAGTAAACCAACTCCCCCAAAGGAGAATGATAAAGAACCACCATTAGGTAGTGTTGTTCTTCCCTACATACATGACGCTACAGACAAAATAGGACGATTACTTCGGCGGTCCAATATACGTACAATCTTCAATACACATAAGAAGATTGGACAATGCTTGCGATCCCCCAAAGATCCTGTACCTTTCCAAACAAAAGGAGTATATAAAATTCCTTGCTCCTGTGGAGAAGTGTATGTGGGAGAAACAGAACGCTCAATGTCAACTAGACTTAAGGAACGTGAACGATGTATTAAAAAGAAACAAACTGTTCAATCTGCTATAGCTGAACACCAGCATAACACTGGCCATTTCATAAATATAAAGAAAACCAAGATTCTAGCATCGATTCCAGGTTTTTATAGACGAAAAGTTAGAGAATCTATTGAAATATTTAAACACACAAACAATTTCAATAGAGACACGGGTTACGGTCTACATCACACGTGGAAACCGATCTTAACACAGGGTCTCTTCGAGCTCATTCAGTGTTCAGATCTCATGGAGTAAAGATCTCTGAAGAACCATGATTTCTTAATATATTTCACAATTTAAAAACAAACTGATAAAATACTTCTATTGTAAACTTTCTTGTTTTGTTGACAGAATACAGCTGGTCTAATAAAATGAAATCATGTACAACGTTGCCGTGTTGTTGAAAACTTAGCTGTATATATTAAGAAATCGTGGTTCTTGGGATTAGACCGTGTCAAATTGGAATTACGACGCTTCGCCTTCGATTGCTCAAGGCATCTTCAGAGACCTTTACTCCACAAGACCTGAACACTGAAAGGGCTCGGAAAGTTTCAGGCAGGCTTTTCTACCCGACTTGTACTCGCCGATCCGTAATCCTTTGTTGAGATCGGTTTCCACGTGTAATGTAGACCGTAACCCGTATCGCTATTAAAGTTTTTTGTTTAAAATTTTCAATAGGTGCTAGAACCTTGGTTATTTTACATTTATAATATGGCTAGTAGTATGCTAGTGTTCAGCTATAGTAGATTAAACAATTTGTTTCTTTTTAATACATCCTTCATGTTCCTTAAGTCTAGTTGATATTGAGCGTCCTGTTTCTCCCACATTCAGGAACAAGAAATTTTCTATACCCCTTTTGTTTGAAAAAGTACAATATCTTTCGGGGATCGCAAGCATTGTCCAATCTTCTTATGTGTATTGAAGAATGTACGTATGCTAATCAGATCTCGAAATGGTTCTAAATACTAGTAACTTAGTATGCGTTGGTTTTCTATACACGGAATGTCCTAATATACCATTTTCCTTCCTTTGAACAAATACATCTAAAAAGGGAATTGTTCCATTAGATTCAATTACCATAGTAAATTTAATATTATGGTGTTGTTGATTAAGGTGGTCCAAAAACATGAGGTGATTATAACTAATCAAATCTATCCTTTTTTTGTATCTCCGATGATAAAGCTGCGAAAATTCATGTCAAAATACAAAAAAATACCGTGTGAATTGAACAGAATATATATGTTTACTTTTCCTTATAAACATTTTTGATTTCACCGTTGCTTGTTAACATTCTGTTAAAGCAATAACAAAAATCGTATGGAATAGAGAAAATAAAAATGAAAAAGCCATACACTTAGATTATCTTTTTAATATTTGTTTATAGCAACGCTGCAAACGAAAACTGGTTAAGAGGCTTGATTTTTAAAAACTGTTTGCTATTCTAATTTTCCATTTTCCGACTGAGTTCGCAATAGAGTGGCGAGGCTGCCTATTCAGCATTTGTTTTGTTCCAGAAGGAGACGGCTTTAAAAAGAACATCGGGGAAACTCAAGTATGTTTTAAGCCCTTTAAGTCAATAAAAATTGTATTCTGTCGTCCCCGAGGAGCACATTTATTCCATGACATTTTTCTACGAGATTTTAACTGCTATATGATTAAGCGAGATGTTTATCTGCGTTCATACATTATCAGTGTTCAAAAATGTACATTTATTTTTCATCTGGCTGCCTAACGAATAATAAAATAAATAGCAGTTTTGTTCAAAGTAAACGCATATGGTACATACAGCATAAAGGACGTGTTTTGAGTTCCGTGAAACTTTCTATAATATTTTAGTATTAGTCATTTTCGACGCTGTAAGTAAACTTTTTTGTCATTATTATTATTACCTCGCAAACTACAAGGTGAGCTAGAAATTGAATGTCAAAGGCACCAAAAAAAATCACCCTCTTCAAGATTTTTCCAGTTCAAAATTTCGAAAATTGGCCGCTAGAGGGCGTAATAGGAACATAAAAGTGTAAATGCCAATTTTCTCTTAAATTTCCCAGAATGAGGTACTATGCTGAAAATATAAGCATTGTTAAGCTGACCATTCGTCCTGTATTTTACAGGAATGTCCTTTCTTTTATTTATTTATTTATTTAACAAATGGGATACACCCAATCGTACAATGTACAGGGTGATCATTTATAATGTCCCCCCCCTCTAACTTTTTTATTTGACGTTTGGAAGAAAAACGTCAAATATAAAAGTTACACAAAAAACAATAAGCTATTTGCGGCATACATTTTTATATATACAGGGTGTTGCCGAAATCACCCACAGATAAAAGTTATATTTTTTTTAATGGAACACCCTGTATATTATACGCTAAATTAAATCCTATGAAAATTCTGCATATTTTTTGTATAACATGTCCTATACCCAAATACAATAGTTTTCGAAATATCTGCGATTTTATCATTCAGAAATAAAAACATTATTCTAAAGCTTATAATTTAGCTTAGGTGGCTGTGAAGTAGATCGATACCAACAAACAAAATATTTGTTTATAAGTTACAGTGACAGTTACACATTTAGCAACATTATACGTTCTTTTTATTGTAAAATGCCTTATTCGGAAAGAGAAAAACAATTAATTTTGGAAATTTTTATTACAACAAACATCCAGACTAGCGAGAAAAAAGAAAACATTGGAAATTGATGAAGGCAGTGATTTAAACATTTTACTAAAAGTGGAAGAAAAGCCCAATATTTCCATAAGAAAAATATCGAAAAGCCAGAAAGCTTCAAAAACAAAAAAAAACTTCTAAAACATAATTAATAATTTAGATAATAATATAATACATTTATTCTTACAAATGGAATTGTTCAACTGGTCCCCCGTTTTCTTTAATACATTTGATGTATGTTCTTCATAATCGATCCAAAGCGGCAGTGATAGACTGGGAATATTCTTGATTTAGAATTTGAATTTCCGTTCTAATCAAGACTTTTAGGTGTTCTCTATTTTCGATGTTATTTGCGTTCACACGATCTTTTAGAGTTCCCCATAAAAATGCATCCATCGGCGTCAAGTCAGGACTGTTAGGTGGCCAGTTTATCGTACCATTTTTTCCAATCCATTCCGTGAACTGTTGGTTTAAATAGTCTTTAACCAATACGACACAATGAGGAGGAGCACCATCTTGTTGGAAGACGAGGTTTCTCAGTTGCTCCAATGGGAGCTCATCCATGTAGTTTTCTAATTTGTTCCGGAGAAAATTCATATAACCATTACCGTTTAAAGTATCTTCGAAAAAATGAGGGCCTATTAATTTATTGTTTAAAATAGCACATCACACATTAACAGTTTGACGTCCTTGAAATTGAAATTCCCTGTAGCAATGGGGATTTACTGTGGCCCACTGTCTGCTATTTTTTCGATTTATCATTCCACTAGTAGAAAACGATGACTCGTCGGTCAAAAAAACATTTTTTAAATAATCTTCATTTTCATTAACTTTTTCCAACATTGCATGGCAAAATTCAACCCTTTTTTCTCGATGCCTGGGCGTTAATTTTGTGGTAGGCCTAATTTTGAATGCCTTGTATCCTGCATTTTTGAGAGTGGTTTGAATCCTCCCATAAGATGTATTTTTTGGATCAATAAGCTCTTCTCTCAGGCTTCCCGATATTTTTCTTATGGAAATATTGGGATTTTCTTCCACTTTTAGTAAAATGTTTAAATCACTACCTTCATCAATTTCCATTGTTCTCTTCTTTCTCGTTAGGCTGGATGTTTGTTGAAATTTTTCATAAATTCGATGAAAGGTTTTTTTGTCCGGAATGTGCATCCGGGGGTTAATTACACGTAATTCTCTTTGAGCCAATTTAGCACTCTTATTTGCTTTGATAAAAGTTTCCAAAATTAATCGTTTTTCTCTTTCCGAATAAGGCATTTTACAATAAAAAGAACGTATAATGTTACTAAATGTGTAACTGTCACTGTCAGTTATAAACAAACATTTTGTTTGTTGGTATCGATCTACTTCACAGCCACCTAAGCTAAATTATAAGCTTTAGAATAAATCGCAGATATTTCGAAAACTATTGTATTTGGGTATAGGACATGTTATACAAAAAATATGCAGAATTTTCATAGGATTTAATTTAGCGTATAATATACAGGGTGTTCCATTTAAAAAAATATAACTTTAATCAGTGGGTGATTTCGGCAACACCCTATATATAAAAATGTATGCTGCAAATAGCTTATTATTTTTTGTGAAACTTTTATATTTGACGTTTTTCTACCAAACGTCAAATAAAAAAGTTAGAGGGGGGGGACATTATAAATGATCACCGCGTACATGTTAAATAGTCAAAGCATTCACTAACTAGTTATTTAAGTAAAGTACTTTAAAAATAGAGTTGGCAGTCATGTTACAATGTTGAAGAACAAAAATAAACAAAGAAGAAATGGGAACACAATACAACAATACAATGCTTAACGTTAGCGACCAGATCTAAGGACATTTATAATTTCTTCACCATGCGTTTAAGAGGGTCTAACGACAGATTAAACAATTCACCATTAAATGTATTTGAACTTCTCATAATCCTTAAGAGAAGAGTGTTTTGTCCATAGGGTTCTATGATATTTAATTTCAAATCTCTGAGATTTCTAGAAAAAACATAAAATTGGATTATTTATAATTTTAAAGCAAAAGACAAAATTAATTGTTTGTAGACATTGAGTAACATTTTATAAGTATAGTTCTTTTTCTAGACTGCAATAATTAATATCATTTAAGGGCATGTGCTTCTTAAAAGCGATATATCTTAAAAAATTGTTTTGAACTTGGTTCAATTTGTTGATATAAGTCTGAAAATAAGGATTCCATATGAAGGAAGAGTTTTAGGGTCTTACTAGCTAGGTATAAAGCAGTTTTATAGTGTCGATGCTTGAATGTGTTTGGTGTTTCTTTTGACAAAACTCAAAACTCGAAGTGCCTTATTGCAACAGTCTATGATGTCGGTGGTAAAGGAAAGTTTAGAATCAATTAGAACACAAAGGTCTCTGATTATGTCAACCTGTACCAAAGGAATATTGTTAAACTGATAATTAAATAGTGGCTGGACATTTTTAGATCTACTAAATTTAATAAACTTACATTTATCTATATTATATACAGGGTGTTAATTAATGTCGTGGATATATTTCAGGGGGTGATAGTACTCGACAAAATAGAAAAAAAATGCCAATATATACATGGTCAAAAACGCACCATTTTCGTTATACAGGGTGTCAAAGTTTCAATTTTCTCTCGCTTTTTGCGTTTTTTTCCGGTTTCTTCTGAGACAATTAGTTCAAATTTATAACATGTATTATTTTTAAGAACCTCTACGATAAAATATCAAAATCGTGGATGGTAGTATACAGGGTGTTAACATTTTTTTGCACCACCTAAAGTTTATCTTGCGGAACTTTTTTTTGGAGCACCCTGTATGAATTCTGATTTAAAATTTAAACTCTTTGTTCATTTCTTTGCTCTTTCGTATTTTGCATTATTCTCGTGTCTGTCACAGTTTTCGACTTAGTTGCAATAATCGATGCATTGCGTGAATGGCATGTAGGCGAAATTAAGCGAAAAATTAAGAAACGAGTTTTATTTTAAATCAACCGACATGATAATGAACAATCAGATAAAATTAGTACAGTTAAATTAAAAATAAAACAGAATTATAAAAATTGCTGAAAATGTCCGCCTCTTGCTTTCTAGCAAGAATCAAGCCTTCGCCTCATGGACTGACTGACTCTCTCAAATATTCCAGGAGTATTGCGAATGATGTCGCATGAAGCTATTATTCTGTTTCTTAAATCTTCTTCTGTCTGGATTGGGGTCTGATACACCAATGTTTTCAGGTGTCCCCAGAAAAAGAAATCCAGGCTATTCAGATCTGGAGATGTAGGCGGTCATGGCTGAGGTCCCCCTCGCCCTATCCAACGGTTGTTAAAATTATTATTTAGAAATTCCCTCACCTCTATGCTGAAATGTGTTGGTGCACCATCGTGCATGAACCACATTTGATTTCTAAGAAGAATTGGCACGTCTTCTAGCAATACCAGGGGTTCGTCTTCGAGAAATTGACGATAATATCGTCCGTTTAGCCTTGCTGGCAGGAAAAATGGACCTAGCAAATAATCTCCAGTAATGCCTGCCCACACATTTTTGTTTTTCGAAAATTGTTGCTGGATATTATTTTCATGTATCGAATACGTATGGCATTCTTAGAAAAATTTGCCCATAAAATCGTGTTTCCAAATAATGGATTTTGGGCTAGCACTTGTAAGAACCACTGGCAAAAATTTAAACGGGGTGGAAAGTCACGTGGAAGAAGAGCTTGAACCCTTTAGATGTGGTAAGGATACATTAAGTTGTCTAATAAAAATTTCCATACCAGCGCAAATGAAATGTTAAGTGTTGCTGCAATTTTCCTCGTACTGGTAGCAGGATCATTTTCTACTGTATTCAGGACTGCTTCCTCCACTTCAGGAGTCCTAAACGTTCTATTTGCTCCTGAAAATGAGTGGATTTCTTGAATGATCCATTTTCGCATAGCCGATTATATACCTTTGCACAAGTTTGTCTATTGGGCACCATGCGATTTGGATATTTCGAGAGAGCTAAAGAAATGAACAAAGAGTTTAATTTTTATATCAGAATTCGTACAGGATGCTGCAAAAAAAAATGCAAGATAAACTTGTAGTGGTGCAAAAAATGTAACACCCTGTATACTACCATCCACGATTTTAATATTTTATCGTAGAGGTTCTTAAAAATAATACATGTTTTAAATTTAAACTAATTGTCTCAGAAGGAATTTTGTCGAGTACTATTACCCCCTGAAATATGTCCACGACATCAATTAACACCCTGTATATTATCTGCTGTCCTGTATTGTGGACGTCACCTAAAAGGTCCTGTATTTTTTTCTTGATGATAAAATATAGATGTGCTATTGCTATTTTATCGCTTTGAATGCCGAGGTAGCCAAAATGTATTTCGGTTGGAGCGTACTGACGTTGCCAGATGATTTGTTTGATTACAGCGTTGGTTAAAGTAAAGACCTTCGGCCTCGGACCTGCGGGCTTAAATCAAACGTAATTGAACAAAATAGTTCCACCCCACCCCCTCCATTTCTTTGTCTGATCATGCGCCACACCATGTACCTGGCTTAAGTTTATTCACAATCAGGCTTCCCTTTTCTCTTCTTCTATTACTGTGATAGAAGCAGATACAATTACAGTTCTAGAAGTTGTTAATAAGATTGATAATCTAAAAATAAAATTGAAAGAAAGGAAAAACAACACATGTTTGACATAGGTTTAAAAAAACGATTTAAAAACATTGGAATAAAATGGAGAAATAAATAGAAGGTGGTTTGAAAGTCATGTCAAAATGTTTTACATTATCAACTGTCTGGATAAGCAGTAATAAGTTCATTTTTTACCTTTTAAAGGTTAAAAGTGATTATGCTAAATCATTTAAATCTGAAAACATTCCATTTAAAAGTCTTTTGCATATTATAAAAATTTCTCTATTGGCTATGGACAAGTGAAAAATCTCAATTGTCAATAGAAACGGTTAGATCTAGAGAAAGTTTTGATGGAGAAATCTCCAGAAAAGGTGAGCTGTAATTAAAGTTTCTTTTGGAGCCTTGTATTTTTCCAGTTGAAAAGAGGGATGAAAATAATTTCTACAAAACGATAAGGTTAATTTTCCAATCCGACGTTTCGGATTTGAGTAATCATTATCAAGTTTCTTGAGTTAAATGCCCGACCTGGATATAAAAGTCCTAGGGCCATTTTGCCAAAAGAGTCGTCCACCTATCTGAACTACGATTTTGGCTTTAATGGAGACAACTGTAACGCTTCTTCTTCAAAAACTTCCATGAAGATATTGGCTGGTGACAGCGGAAATCCCATGGCTGCTCCCTAGATTTGTTCATAAAAAGTTCCTTGAAAAACAAAATTTGATGACGTAAGACATGTTTCTATCAGATCTAAAAATGAGTTATCAATATTATTATGGTGAAATAAGTCTGATATAGTGGAAGTTGAATTATTTATAGACACATTCATATATACCGATTCTGACTAAGTTATCTTTTGGATTTAGTTTTTCTAGAAAATGCGTAGATCTTTTTTCTATTTCATCGGTCTGTCTGTCTGTCTGACAGTTTATGGAATATTTAAAAACTACCTCCCCGATTGACAAAAATTAAGGGTCATATGGATATGACCTTATAAAAGGTGTATTCCCTGATTGCCTTAAAACAGCTATAATTATTCCACTTCATAAAGGCGGCGAAAAAACTAACTCTTGCAATTATCGCCCAATTGCACAACTACCAGTGCTATCAAAAATCATCGAAAGGCTACTGAAGAATCGTCTTATGCCATTTCTCCTGAAACATCAGATAATATCCCCGGAGCAGTTCGGATTTCTACCCAACAAGTGCACCAGCGACGCCATGTTCACGTTGCTTAGAGGCGTCTACTTATCTCTCAATAACAACCACCCAACTGCCTCAGTTTTTTGTGACTATGCGAAAGCCTTTGATTGTGTTAGTCATGAAATTCTGATAAACAAACTAAATTTTTATGGAATTAGTGGTACTTCTTTAAATTGGTTCAAATCTTATCTTGGGAAAAGGCAACAACTTGTAAGAGCTAATGGTTCCGATTCTGATTGTAAGTTGATTACAAGTGGAGTCCCTCAAGGTTCAGTCTTGGGACCTATTCTTTTTTTGTTATACATTAATGATATTACGAACCTTAAAATTAATGGAAGAATTTCCCTTTTTGCTGACGACACAAGGATAACTTGGAGTGATTTTGATACAACGTCTTTACACTCTAGTATCTCCAAAGACTTGGTTATAATTAAGGCTTGGTCCGATTCCAATATGCTTTGTTTTAACGTCGATAAAACGGTGGCGTTATCTTATAAGGGAACTTTACAACCACTTCAGGTACATAACAGCAATATTGAATACGTAGAGTCGGTTGAATTCCTGGGTTTAAATATAAATAACAACCTAAAATGGTCTAATCATATTGACACCTTAACTAAAAAACTTTCTACCGCCTGCTTCGCCATTCGATCAGTCTCAAAAGAACTAGATGTTCCTTCTGCCAGACTTACTTATTTCTCTTTATTTGAATCCCACCTCCGCTATGGCCTTCCCTTTTGGGGCTGCTGTACCACCGAGCACTTTCGTAGTATTTTTATGCTTCAAAAGAGAGCCATTCGTTATTTGTTTGGTCTAAATAATAGAGCTCACTGCCAATACTATTTCAAAAAACATGAAATATTAACACTTCCTGCATTATTTATTTTGGAAACGGTATGTTTGCTGAGAAAACATATAAACACCCTCCCAGAAAGGCCACAACATGTATACCCTACCAGAAACTCTAGGCATGATATACATTCCTCCCTCAGAATTAATAAAAAAGTCAATTATTTACAACACCAAAGCATACCTCATTGAGAGACCATTTTACAGCATTAATGATTTTTACAGCGAGTAAGTCTCTTTAAATTGTCACTAAATTCGCTTGTTTACTTAAATCTTTTGTGAGTCATGTCCTAACTGTAGCATAGAATTTTGAAAATCATCATATAGAGAAAAGAACTGTCGAACATTCACTTAAAACTTAATTATTTTTGTTAGGTATTGGATTAAAAACAAAATTTAATTCTTTTTTGTATACTACATTCTACACTAGTTCATTATACCTTCTGTTTAACATCGCAATTATTTGTATAACTATAATAACATAGAGTTTAAGGTCGCATAGTTGCAATTTTGATTTCAATGTCATCGAAATTATTCACCTCGTACATGTGTGTTTGTTTACTTTTATAAGGTTATTAGGATTCATTAACTGTTTTGCGGCAATGTTATGTTATATTCTAACGTGTGTTTTACGATTTGGTAAATTGATAATTTACATTTTTAAAAAGCATTGACCTATCGAAATTCTTTTCGATTAATGTTTTGATATGTCTTATTTTAGGTATATTTTGCTTTGTCCATAAAATTGTAAAATTTTTCTGGGGCAATAAAGCATACTTTTGTTTGTTTGTTTCTTTGTAATATTTTGATAAAAATCAGGTATGACGAAACAAAATGGCGGCCTAGAGAAATGTTAAAAAAGGTTATTACTACAAAAGTAATTACCCATTTTACCTCAAATTTTGCACACAAATTAATTGTTACATAGGAATAAACTGATTACATTTTGGTATGAGTGCATGATGGCAAAAAGCCTAAAAAACTATTTATTAAATTGATTTCAAATTTTGTGCAATAATAAGTGTAATATAAACCGATAAAATTGTAGTACGAATTTAACATGGCGGAATCAAATGGCAGATGTTTAAAAATCGACATAGAAAATGTATTAACTATGTCAAATTCAACATGACGCAATAAAATAGCGGTCTAATCATTTTTTTTAATCAATGAAAAAACTGCTTATTCAATTTATTTTAAATTATACCCAAAAAAAAGTGTGACAGAACTAAATACATATATGAATCGTGAAACTCTCCCAAGTTTTTCGAGATCTTCACGTTTTAGGGTCTTTAGATGCCAAAAAAACATGTTTTCTCAATTCCGTCGGTCTGTCTGTACGCGGCATATCTCAAAATCTTGCTCAAAAATCAAGTATTACATAGAAATTATCTGATACAGTTTTAGTGGGAATCCAAGACGGTGAAATAAAATGGCGGCCTGATGAAATGTGATGAAAAAAAATATTACAAAAAAAACACTTATCCAATTTATCTTAAAATTAATAACAAAAAAAGTATTTAAATCTAGAAAATGATGAAATTTACTTAAAATTCCCAAACTTAGTGCAAAAGAAAAATCTTAAAACAAACCATAAATTTAACTCTTAAAAATGTTTAAAAATTACTCCCCAAATAAATCAAAGAATGAAAATAAGATATCTTTGATAATCCCTCTACTTTCACGACCCACTGTATACGTAAAGCCCCATAAACCACCACAAAAGAAGAATTTGACTCACTGTTGTTTTAGAAATCAGAAAAAAGGTCGACACCCAATTTGACAAGAACTGCCTCTGGTTGGCTGAAATGCAATGCGTCGTCATAGACGCACCCTGAACCCTTAGTGAATAAATACTTGATAGGTGTCGCCTAGAGTTCTACTTTATGTACGTAATTAAAAAAAATAATTACATTCCGTCTAAATTGTATAAAAGTACCTTCTATATAAATGTCTGTCTCAAAAAGACCATGGCGAAAAAAAAGAAAGGCAAAGAAAAACTCTCTCAGCCAATTTTTTTTGAGAGGAAACAATGCTTTCCAAAAAAAACATGCAATTTTTGAAAGGCCGTCTATTATAAAATATTCTAATGTATTTTTAACATAGTAAATTGACAATTTATCATAACTGAATCGAACCAAATAAAATGTTTCAATTGATATTTGTTTTAAGTTAAATTAAAACGGTCATCACAGGGCCAAATGGGACTCTCGAAAGGGAGGCATAGACGATAACAACTTGAAAAAGTCTATCCATACGTAAATCTGTCTACACAATCTAGAAGCTAGCTTTAGGGATAAATGATATTTATTATTTTGTTTAGATTTTAAAAACTCTCAAAACTAATATTAGATAGCGTTACTTTCTTTGAAATACCCATGTTTAGCATTTGTCATGAGAAAAAATAAATTAAGAATTTATATACTCTGTTCTACTGGTGTAGTCTATTCCGTTACAAAACAGACAGTAACTAAGCGTGCCAACTATATTTAGGCAGAGAAAATTTTGATTTGACTCTGCCACGATACTTAAGGATTAACAAAACTTTCTAAATATCAAGAAACACTGTTCGATGATTTTAAATTAATTTTAAATTCATAACTGGCACATTTATCACATCAAGACCACAGAACTAGATCTAATTTACTGCAACGGAGCGCCTCCACACAGCAAATTATGTCGTCTTTATGATGATTCCCAGTTTCTATAAGTTCAATTAATTGAACACTTCTCCACATGTAAATCCAATTAACGGTGCTTCTTATTTACAGGAGGACGATTTTGCCCTACAGGATTACAAGCGGTGTAATCCTAGAAGGATCGCAGGCTCGGCGAAATGCATCTTTAAAGACGACATTCGTCGATTTTTCATCGACCCTACGAACTAATGAAACTCAGATGCGACGAGCCCGAAATAGTGGAAATAATGACGTCGTTAGCAAAAATATAACGAACATTTTAGAAAATTTGTTGAAAAATTACGAAAGTTCTCAGTTACCCAGTCATGGAAAAGGTATGTTTTTATCATTAGTTTCTACTTTCCTTGCACAGTACAAATGTTTACAACAAATTGCCTACCCAGAATTTTGAGTTTTATGGTCTACACCAGGGGTGCTCAAACGGTCGATCGCGAGCGCTTTTTGAGTAGATCTCGAGAACAAAACATTTTTTAATAAGTAGGTACTTAACTAAACTACAAAAATTTATTAGGTAACAAAATAACACTCTGCTAGCGGCAGAAGGCGGATTTATCAATGGAACCCGCGGTACTTGTCAAAGAAAAGCCGCGTTTTTTATTCTTGCCGCTTTTCTAGAAATTTCGGGCGGCGCGTTTGACGGGAACATTCGAGACTTTCGTTCACGCCGATATAAATGTTGCGCCTGCAGGAATTGGAGTCATTCTGAATTGCAACTTGAAGGCAATACGTCTATACAAAGTTTACTATTAAATAGTACAAAATGAGTGCAGCGAAGAAATCTAAAACGTATCATTTTAATAACGATTAGGAGGAAGAATTTTTGTTTTGTTTGGTGAAGGATAAGCGCATTTATCTTATTTGTCGTGCGTCAGTTGCAATATCTAAGCGTGGTAACTTAGAGAGGCATCATAAAACGGTTCATAAAAAGTATGAAAAGGATTTTCCGCCACAAGGTGAATTAAGAAAACGAAAAGTACGTCATTTGATACCTTGTTTGAAAAAAGAACAAACCACGTTCACAAGACCAGCCAAACAATCAAAAGCTGCTACGATCGCGTCATTTAAAATATCTCATATATTGGCGAAACACAAGAAACCATTCGAAGATGGATCGGTTGTGAAGGAAGCATTTATTCAAGCGGGTGAGACTTTATTTGGAGATTTTAAAAATAAAACAGAAATCATGTCTGCTATTAGAGAACTTCAGTTATCTCGTCCGACTGTCACAAGGCGTATTGAAGTCATGAGTCAGGACATGGCAGATAAACTAAAAAATGATATCATGGAATGTACATACTTTTCTTTACAGTTCGACGAATCCACCGATATGACAGACACTGCCCAGCTGTGTATTTTTATTCGGATGGTATTCAATGACATGTTGGCTAAGGAAGAATTTTTGACAATCATTCCTCTGAAGGGGAAGACCCGTGGCGAAGATATATATGACGTTTTCTTCAATTTTGTAAAAAACTACAAGCTACCAATATATAAATTAGTGTGCATTACAACCGATGGAGCACCAGCAATAACTGGAAACAAAAACGGTTTTGTGACGTTGTGTGGAGCTAATAAAGATTTCCCCTCATTTTTTTCAATCCATTGCATTAGGAGGAAATTATGGGCATTGCAACAAAAAATGTGAATTCCATCCGGGCACGTAGCTTGCAGTCAGCTGAACACACTGATTTAGTTCTTCACACGGACGTCAGGTGGTTGAGTCGAGGAAAATTCCTAGAAAGGTTTCAAGAATTATTGCCCGAAATAACAGCTTTTCTAGACGAAAGAGGTGATGACACTCAGATGTTGAAAAACGAAAAATGGCTGACTGATTTGGCATTTTTTGACTGACATCACAATGCACTTAACTTGCAGCTTCAAGGTAATGGAAAAACTGTTATTGAGATGATTAGCGCAGTAAACGCATTCAAAAGTAAATTGCAACTTATGATAGATCAACTGAAAAGAAAAGATCTGAAACATTTTCCGTCTTTGAAAGCAAGGATTCCTCAGTTGAATTATGATACGTATGAGGCTGAATTATTTTATGATTGTAGTAAATTGGCAAATGTAGCATCATTTATGAGTTATCCTTTTTCATGTAAAAACATTGAGGAATTAGCTACTGAAATAGCAAGTCAGTTTAATATGAACTCATGTTCTGTTGAAAATGAGTTGGTGCAGATTATATCAGATATACATTTCAAAGCTACAGCATCTGATACAAATTTCTAGTGTTTTATATCTGAAGATAAATATCCGAATCTAAGGCAAATCGCCCTTCAACTGACAGCAATGTTTGGGTCAACTTACTTGTGCGAGTCTGCATTTTCTGAAATGAAGATAATTAAGTCAAAATATCGCAATCGACTGACGATCATATGTCATCACGCTTGCGATTAGCACTCAGTGGTTTCGTACCATCTTATGAAAAGTATGCTGAGGACATGCAGTGCCACGCTTCAACATCCAAAGTCACTCCTTAGTTAAGTTTAACACCATATGTAACTCTTTTGTTTTGTAACAACCAAGAAACTCGCAATTTTGAATAACTATGAGTTTTTTCATTGATATTGTAGAGAAGAACCTAACTAAACCTAACCCAAACCTTGACTAAAATAATGTATATTGTGCGGAAAGCAAATATCTATATATGCTACGGTACACCCTATCTAGGTAGGTAGGTAGGGTGTATGTATCGTGTATGTACGACAACCCGGCATCACACATACTTGCAGCCTCTCAGAGTCGATCGTAAGTAGTCTAAAAATATGAGGTAGCTCGCCAGCAGTTCAAGTTTGAGCACCCCTGGTCTACACTGTAGACCAGTTAAGTTGCACCCTTTTTTGAGCGTTAATAACTTTTGTGCATATAAACCGATTTTGATAATTTTTGGATACGTTTAAAAGCTATTTCTGCCGAACGAGCTGAGCTTTGAAAAAAAAAACATGACCGAACTTACGTAATTAAAATAATTGCAAAAATAGAACACTCGGTATATCAAAAAGTCATTATGAAGAAAGTATCTTCTATAAACCAGATTATAAAACCGCTATAAAAGTTTTTTCTTTGTAATAAACTTACAAATTATTCCAAACTATGAATTAATAGTATATTTTTATCAGTTTTGAAATACTTTTTACAATGGAAATAAAATTAAACATTTAGGGAACAAATTTTGAATATGACCACCATTATTTGTGACAGCGGCTTGGAGATATTAGTTAATAGCATTATCAATAGACACCTGACTAAATTTTTTCCAGCATTTACTAATTTTACCTTTTAACTGTTCGATACTAGTGATTTTACTGTTATTATAAACCATGGATTCCAGAGTCCCTCAAATGAAATAGTCAACCGGATTTAAGCCCGGACTATTTTATGTGCAAAAATCGGGTTGTATAAAATCTGGGTAATATCCTTATTTTTACACAGAAAGGTGTGGGACACCATCTTGCTGAATCTGATAACTGCTCAATCGCCGGAAGTGTCTATTTTAACTTCAGATTCAACAAAAATTAATCTTGTTTTTCCTGATTGGATATGGCTAACGTTATCATTACAGATTTAGAAAAGTGGTCTCTAGGAATAAGAAGCCAGTTTAAAGATATTTGTGATTTCTTTTCTTCTATGTGTTAAATTCGGTTTTGTGAGTTTTTAGAAGTCACACAAAAAATAATTTTTCAACAGAAAATTAATTGAAATATCTTCTCGACATCTGCGTCTTCTTAGAAGCCTTTCACACCTTTCTACCTTCTATTAACGGCAATAATATTTCATTCACTAAATAATTGATCTGACCAGAAACATGCTTTGGAAGTCGAAATAAAAAACTTACTAGCAATATTATTGTTACTACAAACAATGGATTCCAGAGTCCCGTTTCATTCGATTACGTGCTTTGAGAGAACTTTTTGTAACAGCAAGAAATCTTCAGGTACAACTTAACGCTACACATAACGTCCAAATAAATGTATCCACTATAAGACTTGCAGAACAGAATTTAAGATTCCGAATTCCAGCAAGAGGACCGAGGTTAAATTCAAACCATCTTGGAGGGAGACTGCAATTCGCCAGACAGCATGTAAACTGGAATCTTGAGGATTGGGAGCGAGTCTTGTTCACGGACGAGTCGAGGTTTTGTTTGTACAGCTCCGACCGACGCACCTACGCAGGCCAAATTATTCAAAACATTCGTCAAGCCACGCTATTTAATGGAGGTTCTGTAATGGGTTGGGGAGGAATTTCTTTGTCTGCCCGAACAGAACTTATTTCTTTACGTGGTGGTCTATTGAACAGTGAAGGGTCCATTACTGACATCTTATTTATTGTTCCTTTTGCTTTATATAGGCCAACATCTCTTGTTAATGCACGACAATGCAAGACCCCGCGTCGCTCGTATAGTGCAAGAGTATTTACGTGAGGTGGGTATTGAGACTCTGGACTGGCCTGCAAATAGTCCAGACCTCAACCCTATTGAACATTTGTGGGACATCATAGACATGCAACTTAGAAACCATCAGCCCTTACCAGCCTCTCTTGACGACAGTCAAAATTTTGTCACAAATTTATGGAACGACATTGATTAGACGCCTTGTGTCGAGTATGAGTCGTCGATATGAAGCCGTTATTCAGAGTAGAGGCGCAAACACGCGATATTGATATTCTCAATTTTTTTCTAATTTTGTCCTTGCCACCAATATTGTTATTATTGTCATTTTTAAGTTGTTAATCTTTTACTCTGTATTTTTTTTAAAAATAGAGATATTGACATGAACCAAAAACCAAATTGTTAAGAAAACATGGGGCTATAATTTACATTAAGTGTATACCCGCTGTTACGGCTGAAACGATCCACAGGGTATTTCAAATATTCTGGAGAAAAATTACTCTTATTGTTGGCCCCTGTATACAGGGTGGTGCAACCAAGATGGGGTGGACGATTGTGGGCAAACGGAGAGAAATTTGAAAAAAACATTTTTGGAATATGATTGATAGTCAAGAACGCTGTGTTTTAAAATTATACCCATTATACAGGGTGGTCTGAAAAGTTCGTGGTGAACCAAACTTGTGTTTTTTTTAAATGGGACACCCGGTATATTATTATTTTAGTTGATTCTCCTATTCGCTATGATCATTTTGATATGAGGTTTGTTGGATCTAAAATTTATACCAAGGGAATGGGGCGAGGTTAAAGTGGAAAAAAGGGTTATACTCCGGCCATTTTTTGAAAACAATTGAAGCAGGTATGGAAAAACCAAATATTCTATAAAATGTATTGTATCTAGGATTACGATAATCGCTTGTAAGTCGTTCAAAATTATTCACTGTTATACAGGGTGGTCAAGTTTTGCAAATTTACCTTGGATTGAATTTTTTTAAATGGAACACCCCATATATTTTACTGTCATATTAAAGATAATATCGCCAGCTTTTAGAAAATACCCTATTTGATATCTTTCAAACCAACAGTTTTTTAGTAAATTAACCGTGAAACCAAAATTTACTCATTCTAACAGAAACGGTATTATTTACGTTGCTTAAACTGACTACCTATAATATAAGGAGGCCATGATATAATCATAAATGAAAAGAAAGATTGACATTCTTGTCAAAACCGCAAAGTGTCAGAGAATTGGCATCAATTACCATTGTTTTTTGAGAAATTGTTAAGTAACAATGAGTTTGAGTACTCCAGAGTTGATAAACATGACTTTTATGTTGGGCGAGTGTCAAAAAAACCCTTTACTAGCAAGCAGAGTTTATGCGGTACGATATCCCGATCCCGAAAAAAAACCAAAACCTGAAGCTTTTGCAGGTCCATTAGAGAGGTTTCAAGAAAAAGGCACTGTTGCTTTTAAGAAACGTAAAGTAATTAATAAACCAGTTACCAATGAAGATAATGCTTTGACAGTGTTATTAACAGTGCAAGAAAATCCACACACAAGTACCAGGGAAATTGAAAGAGCTACTGATATTGAACGTACTAGTATTAAACGGATTTTAAAACAACATAAATATTATGCCTACCACATTGAATTACACCAAGAACTGTATGATCGCGATTACGTCCAACGACAAGAGTTTTCAATTTGGTTTTAAAATACAATTTGGGATAATCCAGGTTTTGTAGATAGGGTGTTGTTTTCAGATGAAGCAACTTCTAAAAGCAACGGCTTGTTTAACAAACATAATATGCACTATAATAATATGTCAATTAATGTTTGGGGAGGTATAATTGGCTCTCATGTTATAGGACCATATTTCTTTGAAGAGCATTTAACGGGATAAGTCTATTTAAATTTTTTGAGAAATGAGTTGCCCGTATTGCTCGAAGACTTACCTTTAATGTTAAGAAATTCCTTATGGTTCCAACATGATGGAGCACCCCCGCATTACCATAGGCATGTAAGACATTTTCTCAATAATTGGAAAGGAGAGCATTGGATTGGGCGAGGTGGACCAGTTAAGTGGCCTGCGAGGTCACCCGATTTAACGCCACTAGATTTCTTTTTAAGGGGACATGTTAAAGAAGTTTATAAAGAGGTTCCAACCACAGTGGAAGATATGAAGTTGAGAATAATAAGCAGTTTTCGCAACATTTCAGACCTGACTTTGAGAAAAGTGAAACTTTCATTTATGGATAGACTCGAAATGTCCCTTCAGTAAAACGGTGGTTTAGTTGAACATCTTTTAAAAGTTTTAATTACATTGTTTTTGTTGATTTGTATTAAATTTATTTTTTTTGTAAAAAAGATCTGTTATTAATACTGTCAAAGCATTATCTTCATTGGTAACTGGTTTATTAATTACTTTACGTTTTTTTGAAAGCAACATTTCCTGTTTCTTGAAATCTCTATGATAAACTTGCAAAAGCTTCTATCTTCTTTTTATTTCGGCATCGCATCATCAAAGAACAATATTTATTTATTTACTGATGACAATATTCTGACACTTTGCTGTTTTGGCAGGACTATCAATCTTTTGTTCAATTTGTAATGATATCATGGCCTCCTAATATTAAATTGTCAATTTTAACAACGTGAATTCAGAGTAATTCGTGTTAAAATGAGGAAATTTTGATTTCACAGCTAATTTCCTGAAAAACTGTTGGTCAGAAAGGTATCAAATATGGTATTTTCTGAAAGCTAGTAATGTTATCTTTAACATGAAAGTAAAATATACAGGGTGTTCCATTTAAAAAATTCAATCCAAGGTAAATTTGTAAAACTTGACCACCCTGTATAAAAGTGAATAATTTTTAACGACTTACAAGCGATTATTGTAGTCCCAGATACAATACATGTTATAGAATATTTGGTTTTTCCATACCTGCTTCAATTGTTTTCAAAAAATGGCCGGAGTGTAACCCTTTTTTCCACTTTAACCTCGTCCCATTCCCTTGGTATAAATTTTAGGCCCAACTAACCTTATATCAAAATGATCGCAACGAATAGGAGAATCAACTAAAATAATATCCCATTTAAAAAAACACAAGTTTGGTTCACCACGAACTTTTCAGACCACCCTGTATAATGGGTATAATTTTAAAACACAGCGTTCTTGACTATCAATCATATCCCAATTTTTTTTTTCAAATTCCTCTCCGTTTGTCCATAATCGTCCACCCCATCTTGGTTGCACCACCCAGTATGTTCAGAACTAAAATTTTAATAAAAACTCTCATCGCGGCGTTTTTAGCGATAAACAAATCTACATTTAAAAAGAAATTCATCAAAATCCGTTCAGCGCTTCGCAAGAAAATCCACATTGAAATGCTGTGCGATTTATAGTGGTGCGTTAATTTTGATGCGTAGCGTATTTCTCTGATATTGTTTATCGCTTCGATTTATGTTTGTGCATTTACGCGTTAAAGAGATAGAAATTTTTGAGAAAAACTGATTTTTTCTCGAATAAAAAAGTAAGCGTTTGGTCGGAAAACTGGTTACGGTGCCGGAAAATACTCAAAAAATACACAAAATGGACAGTTTAAGAAGGGAGTTAGAATATATGTATACAGGGGTTGCAGTTACTAGGTGAAGTTTGCACAAAAAAAATTGTTTTTCCCTAACTTTTAAACTGCTTAATAATTTTATTAAATACGGTTTTCAAACTTCGATGTAATTCTTAGGGGAGTAATTAATTTTGAAAAAATATTGTGACAGCTCTCATAAAAATTTGTTTTTTTCCTGTAACTTCTGATCTACTTAAAATTTTTATATACTGTTTCACAGTTCCATGTAACTTTTAAGGGCGTCATTTATTGTCCTTCATATAGTCGTTTTTAAATATGGTAAGTACGTTTTAATGAGGTAATTAAAAAAAAACGAAATGTAAAAAAAAATTATTTTCCCCATAACTTCTGAACTGCTTAATATTTTTAGATACGGGTTATACACTTTCTTGTAACTTTTAATGTCCTAATTTATTTTAGAGAAATATTTGTGCAGCTGTCCAAAAAACGTCTAGTATTCCTAACTTTAAAATAGCTAAATTTTTTAAATGAGATTTTTACAGATAAATGTATAGCATATGTATCTGTAACCGGGTGTATCGGACTAGCGGACGTTTGTTAATTAAAAATAGCTGTCAAGGTTATGATAATAGTAAAATAGGATCGAAAATAAGTGTGTAGGACTAGACTCCTAAGGTCACGCACACGACTAATACACGCACCCAGAGTCCACAGGGACAACTTGACATTTTACTTGTTCCTACTTGAGATATAACCAACCAAAAAATCTTTAATCGGGTGTTTGTTGGCAATGCGATTAGGCGATGGCAAAGAATTTTTACAATCTGTTCCTTTAATTGTTACAGAATTGTAAGTTTTGTTATTAAATTTCTCTTCCTTTGTAACACGTATTTCAATACAAAATAATTTCATTTTTTCGACAACCAAAGGCCGTTTCTTGTCATTAAGAAATCATAGTTCACAGGAGCAAGGAATTTTGTATACTCCTTCTGTTTGGAAAGGTACAATATCTTTCGGGGATCGCAAGCATTGTCCAATCTTCTTATGTGTATTGAAGATTGTACGAATGGTGGACCTCCGAAATAATTATCCTATTTTGTATGTAGTGCCATATATGTAGGGAAGAACAACTACATAACGGTGACTACTTGTCATTCTCCTTTCGCGGAGTTCGATTATTTAATTGACCAATGTCGTTAAAGCTTCCGTTCTATTTCAGGTAAATTGGATAAGTAGTCATATTTTTTTAACAGTTCATAAGGCTGTTATTTTGTTCTGCCATATTGGATTTTTACCAAAGTGTAACCATTTCATCGCTTTATGACTTAATTTTTGACCAAAAATTTGAAGTCAATCGGATAAGTAATGTTTGAGTCATATCGCGTACAAAAAGACTGACACACTAATAAACCAACAGACCCATGGAATTGAGAAAACATGTTTTCCCCCTCCCTGTATTGTAAGCAACCTATTTTGACACTGCTTTGACAGACGTAAGTGAAAGTTGCTCAACAAGGTATTGGTTGCCCTTAACGACAGAATGTAAGTCAACTTACATCCCTAGGGAAATAATAATCTAAAATTATTATAAGTAGCTTTAATTTTTGATTTCATCAACATATTACAAAAATCTGGACAAAAATCCGGTGATATTAATTAAAATGAATATTAATGGTACAATTATTACAATTATTCACATTATTAACAAAATTTGGAAACACGTTTTCTCGTTTCTTCTCGATGTGTATTACATTTTCTGACTCCACAGATCCTTCATTTCTAACCAATTTTTCTGTCACTGTTGAAGCACTGCAAGAGACTTCTGGCTGGGTCTTTCTTTCTTTCTTTTTCAAAATGGAGTCGGCTGCCACTTTTTTGCTTTCAGCGCCATTCTCCAGCCCAATAGGTAGGATGTCCGGATGGCGAGCTCTTAGCTCCCGAACACCCCGAATCTTTCAAACAACTTTTTAATTTTTGAAATACATCTTGGCTTCCACTAGATGCCCCTTGAGAGTACTACTGGTCTCACGAGATGACCGACGAGACGAACCGGAAGACTGGCTGGGTCTTATTGTATAAAATTTTATTCTCTACTTCCTTTTTGTTATTGAGGCTCTCAGCTACGTAACTTTCCGCAATAGTAGCGGATTTCCATCCACCATGTCGTTTGATAGCTAATACATCAACTCCAGTATTTACTAATAACGTTCTTCTAAAAGAGTGTCCAGTATACATTCTCATACTTTAGAAATTTCGCAATTTTACTTGGAATTGACGAAAACGTATTTTTCCCGATAGGCTGGTTTAAGCACTTTGCATTTTGATATCGCATAAAGAAGCTCGGATTAATAGTCGTCATGTGGGTTCTTGTATCAATGTACTTTTGAAATGACAAACCTGAGTGTCGTTACTTTTTGTCACTGTAAATGTACGTGACATTCCATTTTTGGAGTTAGGAATGGTCACAATTATGACTTCTTGACTTCTTTTAACATTGTCCATTTTCATTTCACAGAGTTCATTAGAACGGCACGCTCCAGCAACTCCTATTACCATTACGACCTTCATCAACAAGTATATATCACCGGGGGCTTCAAGCATGAACCTATTCACATCTTCCCTGTTAAACACATTTGATTTTTTGGGTCTATAACCATCATTTTTTCTTTTCAAAAATGCTCGAAGTTTTGGATACTTAGAAATATCTATATGTTCCTCTATAAAAAGGGGGACTTCAACATCGAATACTCACACCATAAGCTTGATGGAGACTTTAATATAGCACTTTTTTCGTGGAAATATGCCAAAAACAAGGTTTCTGAGACTGCAGTAGGCCTATTGCTTTGGCACCAATTCTTAAAGGATTTATATGCTGCTTCATACCTTTTTTTCAACTCTTCCGGTAGTAGAGATAAAGAAGCAATATTCGCTGATTCTTCTATATCTGAAACATCCATTTTGTCCACTCAGAATCAATTCGACTTCTTGAAACTTTTCGCTATGAATTGTCAACCTGACGTTGATAAAATAAAAACTGCTTATGTTGCTCTGGCAACGGATCACGGCTGCCTTCATAATTTAATGAGAATGCTATCGAATGTAATGATAATGAAAATCCAACAATATATCCAGCATTTTCTTGTAAACATATAATACAGTGAGGGGGAAATATGTTATATACTATATGGGATGTAAGTACAGGGTGATCAGGTAAGGGTAGCGACCGGCCATATCTCATAAGATATTGGTCGTATAGATTTGAGAAAAAAATATCGTAATAAAAGTCGCCAAGAGAAATTGCTGAAAATTATTTTCGAGTTTGTCAAACGTCCGCTAGAAGGCGTAACAACCAACACCAAGTAGAAAAAGGGGTTTTTATAGAATTTTGCCTAATGAAAATATATCGATGATATCATTTTCATATTTAGTGACCATTTCCCTTCACTTTTTGTCTAAAATGTTCTATATATCAAAATAAAGCGGTGGGGGAAGTTCAATTGTTTTTTCAAACAAACCAAGATGTCTCCCGTTTTTTTTGACCGATTTTAGCAAACTTAGGCTCATATGAAAGAGCATAATTTGCACTACAAAACGCTTATTTGGTTTTGAATTTTTGACTTTTGCTGGCGTCGCTAGATGGCGTTAACTGAATTAGTAGCATATTTTTTAGTTTTTTTCAAAAAAAACAAATGTAATGGTATATTCATTTTTACATATTTTAAAAGGGGATAAATTTCTCTATAATTTAATGAAAATAATTTATCATCTACCTTTTTTTGAACCGTTGATTTTGACCAAAATATTATTTTATTTTATTAAAAAATGGCACGCCACTGTCTTTTTGTCAAAATAAAAATCATTTTCGTAATCACTTATTAGTTGCTAACAAAAAGAACCTCCTGACTTTTTTTCGTTAGAACAACGGTTTTGGATTGAAAATAATATTTTGGTCAATATCAACGGTGCAAAAAAAGGTAGATGATAAATTATTTTCATTAAATTATAGAGAAATGTATCCCCTTTTAAAATATGTAAAAATGAATATACCATTACATTAGTTTTTTTTTGAAAAAAACTAAAAAATATGCTACTAATTCAGTTAACGCCATCTAGCAACGCCAGCAAAAGTCAAAAATTCAAAACCAAATAAGCGTTTTGTAGTGCAAATTATGCTCTTTCATATGAGCCTAAGTTTGCTAAAATCGGTCAAAAGAAACGGGAGACATCTTGGTTTGTTTGAAAAAACAATTGAACTTCCCCCACCGCTTTATTTTGATATATAGCACAAAACATTTTAGACAAAAAGTGTAGGGAAATGGTCACTAAATATGAAAATGATATCATCGATATATTTTCATTAGGCAAAATTCTATAAAAACCCCATTTTTCTACTTGGTGTTGGTTGTTACGCCCTCTAGCGGACGTTTGACAAACTCGAAAATAATTTTCAGCAATTTCTCTTGGCGACTTTTATTACGATTTTTTTTCTCAAATCTATACGACCAATATCTTATGAGATATGGCCGCTCGCTACCCTTAACTGATCACCCTGTACATTAACCAGTCTCGAACTTTTTTGCCTCGCTGTCGCTCGGGCGCAAACTCGTCCTCGACTTGTAAATATTACTTACATCCCTTGTAGTATAAATAACTATTTTTAGCAACTAGAGACCCTAAAACATGAAGATCTGTAAAAAAGGGTGGGTGATTCTTTCACGAATGCTTTTACAAGGAAAGTAAAAAGAAACAAACAATATAGCAACCCATTTAAGAAATGTAATTTTTGTATCATAATTATTTTGTTTGCGATTCATTTGTTGTTCTGGGGACATTTTTGGATCATACTGCAAAAAATACCATCAAATGACTGTATTTTGGTATAAATGCAAGTAGATGCAACCATTTCATATTAAAAACTAAAATCTAATCTCAAAGACGTCAGTTAAAATAAATTGCTAAATTCGTAATCCGTAGTGAAATTTAAGTATAGTATGGATTTTTTAATATGTCTAAGTCTTTACATCATTTTGTACCTCGCAAAGTCGTCTTTGATGTTTGACTAGAAGGTGCATAGTTTCCTGTTTGCCTACAAAGGGTGCTGTAATAAAATGAAATTCTCCTCATACTTCTTTGCGCACTTGGAAAATAAATTCGGGTTAAGGTCATTTAGAAACCCTCCTTTATCTTTGTGTGCTGTGGAATGTTAAAACTATTTTGCTAGAATATGTAAATTATAAAGTGGCGGACTGGAAAATTGATTGAGATCTTGAACTTAGGTTTACTGTCGTATTCTTCATAATTAATACTTAGTCTAACACCTTTTCTTAAATACATTTATTTAAAAATGTGTTTTGGCAAACACTGTACTTTCCCCTTACCCATATACAGTGTGACCTATAAAGTCCGCATAATACGCGATTTTTTGTTAATAATTGACTTAATTGAAACAAGTTTTACAGCTTTTTTGGACAATTTATTAAAACATTCAAATCGAATGCCTACGTTTCGACACCGATTAGTATCGTCTTCAGGGCTACAAAAAACGAATCATATCATCAGAAAAAACATTTTTCAACGCGTTATTTAAAAGTATAATAGAAAAGTGTACGTATTCACAAATTAAAATTATAAACAAAACATATATACAGGGTGGCCATTTTGTGGTGATACAGTACCTTATCTAGAAAACGGTAATAGTTACGACAAAAAGTTAAATACAAAAGTTGTTTGGATTCAATTAAGTTTTTATTTTATTTCACTTTTGCTTATACAGGGTGTTTCGTTTTGACGTGACACATGTCAATTTTCTTAATTTAAATGGGATACCCTATATATTATTACTTATTTCGATTCTACTGTTAATTTGCGAAAGTTTTTATAATAATATATATATTTGAATTCTTTATCGTTTTTGAGTAAATTGAGGTTTTTTAAAAAACATATTTAAAAAAAAAATTTTTACCTTTAAAACTCTAATGGAACTGACTAATATCCTAAACATACATTACTAAGGGTTCAATTCAACAAGTTTCCATGCTGGTCTTACCAATTAATATACAGGGTGTTAAAAATGGAGAGCAAAATAAACAGAACTTTAAATGTAAAAATCTCCGGTTTTTCGAATGGAACACCCTATATATTTTTATTTCATTTGATTCAGCGTTCAATTACCTATCATTACTCATATGTATGTCCTATACCTAAAATGAACAGTTTCGATTTTATTAGCCGTTTTCTGATTTGACTATTTTTTTTTTATATAAGATAAACAGATGAAGTGGGCTAAGATAAAAATGTCGTAAACTAAGCCTTATTCTCATTTCCTTAACACAGAGAGGGACTATAAATAATGTTAGGAAATACAAATAAAAGTGAAATATTATGTAATTTATGTTCTTATTATTTGATCTTTACGAAAATAAGGGAGAGACAAAAAAAATATCTTGTGCCATATAGTGGTATAACTAATAACTAACTGAGTATTAAACATGATTAAAACAGATTATAAAAAATTTTCGCTATGGCCACCGTCCATTGCGATACATGAAGTGTAAATAGCCTCCATTTTTCGAATAGCGTTCCTTACCGAATTAGATGCATTAAAATTATTGATCTCTTCCCTGATTTTTATTTTTAACTCATTTCTATTATTAGATCTATTTTTATAAACTTTATTTTTTAGTGCACCCCACAAAAAGGAGTCTAAAGGGCTTAAATCAGGGCTTCGTGGTGGCCAGGATATTAAACCATGTCTTCCTATCCACAATGGAAAATGTTGATTAAGGAAATTTGCTACCGGTGCAACCGTGTGGTAAGGGGCGATATCCTGCTGAAAAATGATATTCTCTCGAATATTTGCTGGCAAGTCGTTGATAAGGGGCATGATTTCATTCCTAAGCAGCTCCAAGTATCTTTCGCCAGACATGTGTTTTTAAAAAACCACATAATCCCTGGTTTGTTGATAATATTGCGAGATTAGTATCATTAACGAACAAAGCAAAAACTAAATTTAGAAGAACTAAAGCCGAACAGGATCGTCAAGAATACATTCAGCTAAAAAATTTTAAAAACAAAGCAATAAAGAGAGAAAAAAGGGCTTACATTCGGCAGCAAAGTCAGTTAGGGTCCAAGAATGTGTGGAGTGCTTTACATAACCTTCATATATATCAAAAAAATAAAAATATTTCTAGTATTCCTGACGACATTTCTGATGTGAACTTAATTAATCAACACTTTGTGTTCTCTATTCCGAATCAAAATATTGATTTACATGGCTTTGAAGCTTTGTATAGCGGTACTAAACAAAATATCGACTCTTTTTTATCTTTTAAGTTTATCTCGGAGAAAGATGTTTCAATTTCCCTGTTTTCTATAAAATCCTGTGCTGTCGGAGCAGATGGTATCCACATTAATTTTATAATTATGTGCTGTCCTTTTATTCTTAAATATTTAACGCATGTAGTTAATTTTTGTATTGAGCACTCAGTTTTTCCATCTGATTGGAAAACAGCGCATATTATACCTTTACTTAAGGTTAGCAAACCCTCGGGATATAATGATCTTAGGCCGATAAGTATCCTGCCAGTCCTGTCTAAGATACTGGAATATGCAGTTAAACGTCAACTAGTGGAACATATTGAAAAGTTTAAGATCCTTCCTGAAACACAATCGGGATTCAGGGAGGGACACGGGTGCGCGACGGCTTTACTTAACTAATGTAACCAACCACATTTTTACGGCTGCTGATAGGGGTCTATGTACAATTTTAATTTTACTTGATTATTCCAAGGCGTTTGACACCTTGAATCACGCGGCTTTGGAAATAATACTAAGATTTTGCGGTCTAAGTCAGTCTGCTGTGCTTTTTTTCAAGAATTATCTTAAAGATAGGAAACAAGCTGTTGTGCTTAATGGCAAGTCCTCTCACTATCTATCCATTACTAAGGGTGTACCGCAAGGGTCAGTTTTGGGTCCCATATTGTTTACTTTGTATACTTCTATGTTGCCTACCTTCATAACTAACTGTAATGTACAAATGTACGCTGACGATACGCAAATATTTTACTCTTTTCATCCGAATGCTGCAGAATATAGCTGTCAAGTTATAAATACGGATCTGGATATTATTCGCAGAGTTTCCCTTGATCATTGCTTGAGATTAAATCCGAACAAGTGTACAGCTATGTTATTTGGAAGGCCGGGCGATAGAACTAAGGTTTCGGGTAGATTGGACATTCGCATTGACAACCAGCGGATACCATTTAAAAATGAAGCTAAAAATCTGGGACTGATTTTGGATTGTGATCTAAGGTTCGAAAAACATATTTCGAATTGTATCAAAAAAGCAATTGTTAGATTAAAACTTCTTTATAATTCAAGGCAATTCTTGACTTAAATTGAAAACGGATTTTATGTGATTCTTTGGTGCTGTCGATTTTCAATTATTGCGATGTTGTGTACGGACCCTGTCTCTCAGCCACGACGGCGCAGCGGGTGCAGAGGATACAAAATTGCTGTCTTAGATTTATATATGTAATAAGAAGACGTCAGCCTGTGAGTCACAAACTTTTCGAATCTCGATGGCTTAACATGAAAAGGCGACTTAGGTTTCATTGTGCGGTGTTATATCATAAAATACTAACTAATAAAAAGCCTTCCTATCTGTATCGTAAAGTATTATTCAGAACAGACGTTCATACATTAAATATTAGGTTTAAGGGTACTCTGACTCCGCCTATGCATAGAACCTCATTTTTTGAGAGGTCGTTTTCTTATCAGATCGCCTCTGTTTGTAATGCCTTACCTCCTGGCCTCACATGTCGCTCCGTGCCTTCCTTCCGATGTAATTTAAAAGAATATTTACTTAATAATTAACCTAAAAATAACAAAAAAAAAAAAAGATTCGACCAGATAGTCCTGTTTTACAAAACAAAAATTATAAGTCAGTATCAATTAAATTATTGAACGTTAAGTTTAGTTATTATAATATTGTGCTATGTGTAGAGCAATATGCATTTTTTACTACTACTCTTGGGTTAAGTGTAAAAACACCTTATCAAGACTTGTCTCAATAAGGTGAACTTCGCCTTTTCATCCTTTATAAAAAAAAGTGTATTATACATATTTTGTACTATTTTGAATAAAGAGTTCAATTATTTAACGACCTGTCAAAAAATATTGGTCCGATAATACGGTCGCAAATAATTCCGCACCACACATTTACGGTTTGACGGCCTTGTTTTTTAATTGCTTTTATTAGATGTTTATTAGTTTGAGACCAGTAAAGAGTGTTTTTCCGATTAAAAATACCCGCCGTATTAAATGAGGCCTCATCAGTCCAAAGCACTTTTGAAAAAAACACATTTTCGAACTGCCGGTCCATAATATCACAACAAAAAGTCAATCTTTCATTAAAGTCTAATTGTGATAATAATTGAGTTGCAAGAAATTTATAAGGATGATAACCATTCACCTGCAGTATTTTTTGAATACTTCCTCTACTGACACCTGCAATGTCTCTATCAACAACTCTTTGGGATCTTTCATCATCTTCCTCGAAATAAAGTAAAATCTCCAGTTGTTTTTCCTCAGTGAGGACAAAATTGGGACGATTTTTCTTAGAGTTTTTAAGATTTTCCAAATCACGCACAATTCGAGAAAATATAGTCCTGGAAGGAACTCTATTATTCGGATATTCCCCCGAATATTCTCTAAGGGCTAACCCTGGACTTTTATTATTTTTTATGAAATAGTTGTATAATTTCAAACGTTCATCTAAACTATATAAAGCCATTTTTTAACAAATTTCGCAGCAAAAATTTGACAAAAACGACAAACAGAGCAAATGTCAACTTAAGTCAACAATTGCATTAGGTTATTTCCGAAGCCTATCTTGATTTTTTTAGTTTCTGACCTCATTTACTGGCAAAATTCCGGGATAAATCAGAAAACGGCTAATAAAATCGAAACTGTTCATTTTAGGTATAGGACATATATATAGGTAATTGAACGCTGAATCAGATGAAATAAAAATATACAGGGTGTTCCATTTGAAAAACAGGAGATTTTTACATTTAAAGTTCTGTTTCTTTTGCTCTCCATTTTTAACACTCTGTATATTAATTGGTAAGACCAGCATGGAAACTCGTTGAATTGAACCCTTAGTAATGTATGTTTAGGATATTATTGCACTTCATTTACTTTTTCACCCGCCACTGAGTTTCGGAGATAATTAAGGTTATGTGTGATTTTTGGATTGGATGGTAATTTCCAGTTTATAAAGCAACAATGAATATACGGAATACAAAATTTTTGTCCACCCTTATACAAGGTGAACATACTACGAAATCAATTTTGCACCTTTTTAAATTATTTTTTTTAAATAGTACGCCCACCTGGTTTTAGTGGTTGTTGTTTTATTTTAAAAAATATGTAAGTCAAGAGCGGCTAGTTAAATTTAAAATAACAAAAGCCCAGCACTTGCATTAAGATAATATGGCCGAATATTTCCCATGGCAAGGATACCAAACAAGAACATTTTTGATGAAATTTGCTGTGATTTATCAACTCATGGAGTTTTAAAACATAGAAAAAGAGATCGGTTCAATCTTCTCTCAAGATTTTTAAATGGTGCTTTTATTATACTCGTATTTCATTGATTATCTTACCAACTCTTTCAGAGATGCACAAAGGGATTCGAATTTTCCATGACGAGTATTAAAAGAAAACTAAATATCCCCAAATAAGTTTCTTCCAGTTCAATTTTTAAGTGAAGCTGATCATCAGACCAGACTGAATTTTTATGTACAAATGATGGACCTGCATTTTGAGAGAGGGATTTGAAATAAAATCCTTTGGACAGATGAGGCGATATTTTCCACTGCGGGAATGCATAACAAAAAAAATACTCACTACTATTCTGAGAGAAATAAACATTGCTAAAGGAAAATAAAAGGCGAGGACATCAAAGTGTTATATGTTAGAATATGTTAAATAAACAAGCGCATAATATATAATAGCTCTTTTCAAAAATCATTTAGTTTTTTAGCAGCTCAAATCTGGAATAGTCTGCCCCGAAACTAAAATTTCAAAAATATATTAAAAATATGCTTCTAAATGAATAAAGAACTTAATTATATATGTATATATTTTATCAATTATTCCGAGCTCATGAATATTCTACTTTAATTTTCTAAAACTGAACTGCCTGCTTGCGCTTATTAAAATGATATTGTTGCTTTTCTTCTCCCTGGTTCTGCCAAAACTCCTTGCGTGATGGCCACTGCTCTGCCTGCCCTGAATTGAATTTGAATGTATATATATTTATATATATATATATATATATATATATATATAAATATACAGGGTTATTCACGCAACCCATTCATTAAAAGTTTTTGATGATGCCATTTAGATAAAAATTTCAAATTTTGGGATTAAGGTAAGGTCAAGGGGTACTTCTTTTTTGAAATATTTTCAACTTCCTCTCACTTCCGGTTTAACCGGAAGTTGGTATCAACTTGCTTATTTTAAATAGAACACCCTATATTTTATGATATTTTTGGATTCTACGGAGAATTTGAATGCTATTTTATGTAGCATGTCCTATACCTAGGTTCAAGCGTTCTTAAGATACTTGACCTTGAACCAAAAATGAGCCTTCGGGGTACCAAATTTTAAAATCTCATATTTTTGTAAGTTTTGAAGATATAATCTTCATATTTTGCAGACGATGGGTAAATAATCCTAGGTTTCTATTTTTTTTATTCAATTTGTCTATTTTTATACAGGGTGTTCTAAATTCAGCGGCAAACATTCACATTTTCAAAGCCGCTAAAGTCCGTTTTTTTTAAATGGGACACCCTATAACTATATGCACTATCAAATGTAGAATCTTATTTTTTATCGAACTGTATTAAGGTTCCTTATACCTATTCGTAACCATTTTCGAAATAATCAGGTTTTTATTAAACTATCGTATGTATTTGCTAAATTGCTTACACTTTCCCGTAGTAAGCCATGGAAAAACAATTGTTGTGCTTTTCTATACAACATGACAGCTGATTTGAAACTTTTAAATTAAAATAAAATAACACTCAAAAGCTGATATTCTCAATTTATTTTATATTCGCGGAGAATGTTACAAAATATTGGAGAGAACGTGCCATGTTTTTAATGAAAAACATCCTCACTTATCGCCAATGAACAAGAGAAAATTGAAGAGGCTTACGAAATTTTTTCGTTTCGGAAAAGTTAAAGTTATAAAAAATGTAATAAATTGTTTACATTATTTTTAACCATATCTACTAAGTTCGAGACTGTTCTAAACTTGTTTTAGTGAACTTAAAAATTATAGCAATCAAACAATCAACAATAAATAAATAAAATATTAAAATTGAATTACAACAAATGTTCTATATGCTGTCCGTTCATTTGAAGGCACATTTTAATTCTTCTTTGTACAGTTGCTGTGGCCCGTTGAATTTGTCCGTTTTCTAATTTTATTCGGCAAAAGCTGTTCGTATCATGTCCAGTAAATCTTGTTTGTTATTTACTGTGGAAGCATAGACTTTACCTTTGATAAATCCCCATAAATAAAAGTCTAGGGGTGTTAAATCAGGCGATCGCGGGGGCCATCTCCAAGGGCTATTGGGACCAATCCAGCGATCTTCAAAAATTTGAGATAATTGGAGATAAACTGCAGCGGAATTATGTGCTGGTGCCCCATCTAATTGATACCAATAATTTTGCAGCTCACCAATAGGAATTTCTTCTATAAATTCAGAAACCGTCCCTCGTAAAATTTCCAAATACTTATCACTGTCTAAATTGTCTTCATAAATACAGTACCGCACCTGACCATTTAATACTATGCGGAAAACATTGAGGCTAAACCTCTCTTGAGAACGAGTTTCGCGTAAAGCGTGCGGATTTTCTGCTGCCCAGAAATGTTCGTTTCTTCTATTTGTTATTCCTTCTCTAGAAAATTTCGCTATTTTTGATCGGTTCTACTCGTCCAAAATATTTTTGAAAGGAATTTCCCAAATCGTTTTCTGCAGACGGTATTGAACTTTGCGGGTTTGCGATCCTCGGCATTTTCACTGGTTTCGGAAATTTTTTGTAACATGAAAAACGCAAAAAGTCGCAAAATTTTGACTTGTTCATTGGCGGCAAATCGGGTGGCGTTCATTAAACACACGACGTTCTCTCCAAAATTTTATAACATTCGAATATAAAATAGATTGAGAATATCAGCGTTTGAGTATTCTTCCATTTCGATTTAGAAGATTTAGTTTATCACTGACAGCTTTCGATAAATAACGCATACTAATCATCTGTCATATTGGATATTGGATCTCAATTGTTTTTCCATGGCTCACCATTGAAAAATGTAAACATTTAAGCAAATACATACGATATTTTTATAAAACCCAATTATTTCGAAAATGGTTACGAATAGGTATAGGGAACCTGAATACAGTTCGATAGAAAATTAAATTCTACATTTGATAGTGCATAAAGTTATAGGGTGTCCCATTTAAAAAAACGGACTTTAGCGGCTTTGAAAATGTGAATGTTTGCCGCTAAATTTTGGACACCCTGTATAAAAATAGACAAATTCGATAAAAAAAATAGAAACCTAAGATTATTTACCGATCGTCTGCAAAATATGAAGATTATATCTTCAAAACTTACAAAAATATGAGATTTTAAAATTTGGTACCCCGAAGGCTCATTTTCTGTTCAAGGTCAAATATCTTAAGAACGCTTGAACCTAGGTATAGGATGTGCTACATAAAATAGCATTAAAATTCTCCGTAGAATCCAAAAATATTATAAAATACAGGGGGTTCCATTTAAAATAAGCAAGTTGATACCAACTTCCGGTTAAACCGGAAGTGACAGGAAGTCGAAAATATTTCAAAAAAGAAGTACCCCTTGACCTTACATTAATCCCAAAATTTGAAATTTTTACCTAAATGGCATCATCAAAAACTTTTAATGAACGAGTTGCGTGAATAACCCTGTATATATATATATATATATATATATATATATATATATTCATATATATATATATATATAGTTTAAATTAGTAACTTATGTTTATTTTTTACAAGGAATCAAATAATGGACAAAAATATAGGTCGTCCCATTTAGAATATTATAGTTGATGTCCGAGCAGAATGGGACACCTTGTATAAGCATTATATTTTAAAAAAACTTCAAATTTAAAGAAAGTTTTGTATGAAACTTGGTTGTTTCGTGTCTATTACGGATTTGCCGATAGTGTAGTGGGTACCTTTATGTGGAACACGGTGTACCATTTTCCTTCCTTTGAACAAATACATCTAGAAAAGGAATCGTTTCATTAGATTCAATTACCTACATAACTGAACCAGTGTTTCGGTTTTAGTGGAGCGGATGTTAAAGCAATATCCTCAATCTCCAGGGGCCGCTATGGGATCTCCTCTATCACCTGTGGTAGCGAATATCTTTATACTTTTGTTGTTTGATTTCATGGACAGGAAAATCTCCTCATATTTCTGGACCACCTTAATCAACAACTATACACAAATGTTCCTGTCAACGACTCAATTTCCATTATATCAGACATACTGGATAATAATAATCTTGATAACAACTTAATAGACCTAGTGGAAGCTTGTCTTATTTCATTTTTCAAGGAACTTTTTATGAACAAACTTCAGGGGCAGCTATGGGATCTCCTCTATTACCTGTGGTAGCGAATATCTTTATGGAAGCCTTTGAGGATATTACTCTAACATCCGCCCCACTAAAACCAAAGCACTGGTTCAGATATGTAGATGATATTTTTGTTGTTTGGCCTCATGGACAGGATATTCTCCTTATATTTTTGGACCACCTTAATTAACAACATAATAATATCAAGTTCACGATGGTAATTGAATCTAATGGAACGATTCCCTTTTTAGATGTATCTGTTCAAAGAAAGGAAAATGGTACATTAGAATATTCTGTGCATACAAATAGATACTTAAATGCAAATTCCCATCACCATCCAGCATAAAAGAAATCGGTTATTAACTCACTAGTATTCAGAGATATTTCGATTTCTGATTAAGATTTTTTAACATCGGAAACATCAAAACTGATTTAAGCTCTCAGAAGGAATGGCTGAAGATATTACGCGTTTAATTAAAAGATATAGTAATCCAACTCCGCTAAAGGAGAATGATAAAGAACCACCACTGGGTAGTGTTGTTCTTCCCTACATACAGCGCACTACAGACAAAATCTATTAAAATATTTAAACATACAAAAAATGTCAATACACTACATCACACGCTTGAATCTCTTCGAGTTCATTCAGTGTTCAGATCTCGTGGAGTAAAGATCCCTAAAGATGCAATCGAAGGCGAAACGTCGTATCTTGTTTTTTGAACTATTATAAAAAACGTATTCGTTGTTTGATTCATATGGCTAACTCTAAAACTAAAAGAAATACGGAAAGTTAAAATGTTGTGAAGATAAATTGATCATTTCACAACTTAAACAAAATTTTGTTTTATAGGTCACCCAACAGTTGTACAAACAAATATACTTATTAGAAGCATGGGCCCAGTATCTGAACTAGACATGGTAAGTTAAATGAAATAGTTAATTATAATAATTTGAAGAATGCGAAAACTGGAAATAATTTTTTTTATAATAATAACAATAGTAATAATAATTTACTGGAGGAAACCCACACTCAGTCTATCTTCTAAGAACAAGATGCGGTCTTAAGATGTTCGTGATATAGAAGACCTAAGGGCAAAAATCATCATAACACAGTACATAGCGGAGAACAGAAGACAAAACATAATTAAATCCTATAAAAAAATACAAACATAATTGGTAATTCATACGCATCAAGATCCTCCAACTTATATAAGATACTCTACGTCAAAAACTCTCGGTAAAAGCAATTAAGCTAGACAGATAACAAATCGGACAATTGCTGACAACACACCAGACATAATTCTAACCGATAAAGTTAAAAAAGAAACACTCTTGATTGATGTAGGAGACCCTAAGAGCCACAATATCCAAAGATGTGGTGCTGAAAAAGCAGCAAAATACCAGGTACATAAAAAGTACAGGAGGTACAGGAAATGTGGCATTAAGAGCACTAATTTCCGTCATCGATTGCTACGGGTTCTCTTTATAATAAACATTTGTTTACAACACTAAATAAAAGGTTCGATTCATGATGCCATTCTTTCAAGATGACCATTTACTCACCATTTTTTTGTTAGAGACTACAATAATTCAGTCAGGAAGCTACACTAGTTCAGTCAGGAAGCTCTCTAAATTGCATGCTTATACGAACTTTTTTTGTATACCTTAATATTGGTTGCACTTTTAGTTCTATCTCTAACACTCTCCAGACATGTAAAAGGTTATAAGAATTTTTATGAAACTATTCTAAAAGATGTTTGTTTTTAGGAATATTCCATGGACTGCTATTTCAGACAATACTGGCGTGACCAACGACTATCGTTTGTGGGCCCTATAAAATCATTATCTCTGTCGATTAAAATGTTGGAGAGGATTTGGCGTCCAGACACATACTTCTATAATGGAAAAAATTCCTATGTGCACACAATAACAGTCCCAAATAAATTGTTGAGAATAAGCCAGGATGGAGATATTTTATATTCAATGCGGTAAGATAAGTTTTTATTAATTATATCCCAAAAATCTTCATATCCTTCACAGTGTAATATATTACTCATATTTCCTTTGTTAGAAGGCATGTTGACACTACATTTTTGATTGTTTTCGTGGATCCAGCCCTTTTTTACAATTTGATAGGTGTCATACCAAGGTTCGTCCAGCTAATGGATTGGTCTACCATCTTCTAGGAATTATGAAATAATTTCGTTTTTTAAGAATCGCCACAAATTTGTTTTACAATAGTCGTCAATGTATTTCCTTTTTAAGGGAGAACTGCACGCAAAAAGTGAAAAACCAGCGACAAGGTCTAGTCGAGTTGAAAGTAAGATGAAAAGGTACCTACGCATTAAAAAAGACTTCCTGCACGTCCGACCTCAAAAAAACGTGTTATATATAGGTAATTTAAATTACATTTCGGTTAAAAATGAGTTCACGCGCTGCAGAAATACAAAGACATGAGTACGATTTACCATTTGAAATTTTGCAGTTACGTAGACAAAGGATCAATGTAAGGCGGTAAAGAGCCATTTTGTGGAAAAAAAATATATGCGAAGGCATGTGCGTCAAAAAGTGGTCAAAAAATGGTCGAAAATGGACAAATCTACTTTTATTTTATAACTCTAGATTTGATTTTTTCATAAAAATTCGCATTTAGCGCCCAACTATACATATTTCCCTATTAAAATCACATTGAAGCTAATACATATCTCTTATAGTTTTAACACAATATTGCAGCGGCGGAAGGCTTGCAAATGATCCATATTACTGCATGCAATTCCCCCTTAGTTCTCTCTTTATAGTGTCCAAAGATAAATAATTTCTGTCAGCTCACAGATTGTATATAATATTTTCTAGGTTATGTTCTTTTATAACACGGCTAAAGTCCGTTTTACATGATGCAATTCTTTCTTGCAAGTTGCCATAGTCTTGAACAAAAGCATGCGCAGTGACAAGACATTTGTTTCTTTCGTCAAACTGCTCATGCCTTTGTTCAAGACTATTGCATATTGCAAAGAAGAACTGCAATAGTCTTGAACAAAAGCATGCTCAGTGGCAAGACATTTGTACCTTTTGTTAAACTGCGCATGCCCTTGTTCAAGGCTATTGCATATTGCAAAGAAGAATTGCAGCATGTAAAACGGCCATAATGCCACAATTGTTCCGGTTTTTAATCCATTTTTTTAAAGGGTATAAATATTCGTTTTGAATGTTTTGGTTAGAAATACAGTCTCTTTAACGGTATCTGTTTTACACAGTTCTTTCCAAAGCCCTTCAAAAACGTTTACTAGTTATTTACCTAACAAGTACGGAAAGTAGTACTTTTCCGCACGCTACGGCAGTTGACCGAACGTAGGAAAAACGGAAAAGTAACATTTCAGGACTACTAGCACTAAAAAGTAACTTTTCCGCGCAATTTGTTAAATTAATGAATATCTTAAGTCCTAACACAGAAACCTGTAGTTGAAGATAGATCAAAATACAAGAGTTCTAACCACACTACACCACAACTTGTTACGTTCTGGACGCACGTTTCGCTAATCAAGTTAGCATCATCAGCAGATGATATAAACTAAAGTAACTTATCCTAACCGAGACTATTTATAGGTAAATGTGGTCACACTCTCGGTCTTTATTTAGTGCTTTCTTACCACATTTAACTATTTCTATATTCTCAAATGCATCTAATAATCTGTTATTAGATAATAATAATCTATTATTAGATACATTTTTAATCAACTTAAGATTATTAATTCCTATTCGGTGATTGTTTTCCAAAGTATGTTGGGCAAGGCTTGACTTTTCTGTTCTTCCGTATCTTAAACGTGCCATGTGTTCTTTAAAACGAATATTTATGGAGCGTTTAGTTCACCCAACATATTTTAGATCGCAATCATTACAGCTGATTTCATAGATGCCACTCTTCTCCTTCAAGTCGACTTGGTCCAAGGAGATTTTTCAAACTGGTCTCCGTTTTGTAGGCTACTCTAAACCTACTTTTTCTATCATATGGGATTACTATGAACTTATTGGGAGCCTCAGGTGCTTATGTCTATTTACTAATTTATGTACAAAATTATCATTATATCCATTATTTTTACAAAATTATCATTATATCCATTACTTTTAACTATATTTTTAATCCGAAAATTGACATGTGTTAAAAAAATGCTGCCATTTTGTGTTGTTATATACCTATCAGTATTAGTAAATTTAGTATAAATATCAAATTCTAATTTATCGTTACTATATAATAACTAACGTGTCGAGAAAAGGAAATTGCCCATTGTTCTCCTTTTCGTACGTAAAATTAATGGAAGGATATTTATTGTTTAATGTTTCTAAAAAAGTGTCCAAATTTTCTGTTTTAGTATCAAAAATAGCAAATATATCGTCTACGTATCTATATCACACCCTTGGGAAATACTTGAGTTCTTTTTCGAATTGGATTTCTAATTTATCCATAAACAAATTTGCAAGGAATGGAGATAAGCATTTGCCTATCGCAGTTCCCTCAAGTTGTTTATAATATTTATTGTTGAACTGTAAACAATTTTGATTCATACATAATTTTGTGAGAAGCAAATATTCATCAATAATTTTTTTCTTCAAATTATTGATTTCAAATAGTTGTTTTAGGTACTCTAAAGCTAGTGGTATGGGTACACTAGGAAACAATGAGCTTACATCAAAAGATATTAAAATTTCACCTTCTTTTAAGTAAACATTCTTAATTTTATCTAATTCTTAGATAACGAACGAGTTAGTAACCTCAAAGTTATCGTACTAATTCTTCTTATAACCATTTTGAAATATTGTACGTTAGTGATCCAACAGTTGAAACAATAGGTCTCATGGACTTCCCAGGTTTGTGGATTTTGTAAAGGCTATACAGTTTAGATAACTGTGGGTTACTATGTGTTAATTTGAATTTTAGTTTATAGGACACAAGGTTTTTATACTGTTTTAAGGTACTTTTTACTTTTGTTATCATAAATAGATGGGCAATTGCTTATCTCTATTCCTTGCAAATTGGTTTATGGGTAAATTAGAAACCCAATTCAAAAAAGAACTCAAGTATTTGCCAAGTTTCTAATATAGAAAATTTGGACACTTTTTTAGTAACATTAAACAATAAATATCCTTCTATTAATTTTACGTATGAAAAGGAGAACTTTGAGCAATTACTTTTTCTCGACACGTTAGTTATTAGAAATAACGATAAATTAGAATTTGATATTTATAGGATATTTACTAATATTGATAGGTATATAACATCTGACTCATTTCATTGCCGTCAACACAAAATGGCAGCATTTCATTTCTTAACTCACAGGTTAGTCAATTTTCCATTAAGTCATCATTTAACAATGAAATGAATCGCATTAAAAATATAACTAAAAGTAATGGATATAATGATAATTTTGTACATAAATTAATAAATAGACATAAGCATAAGAAAATGTTAAAATATGCCACTACTCTTCAAGCACCTGAAGCTTCCAATAAATTCATAGTAATCCCATATGATCCCAGATATACGAGAGGTTTAGAAAAAGTATTTAAAAACGTAGGTTTTAGAGTAGCCTACAAAATGGAGAACAGTTTGAAAAATCTCATTGAAAACCCTAAAGACAAAGTCGACTTGAAGGAGAGGAGTGGCATCTATGAAATTAGCTGTAATGACTGCGATCTAAATATGTTGGGGAAACTAAACGCTCCATAAACATTCGTTTTAAAGAACACATGGCACATTTAAGATACGGAAGAACAGAAAACTTAAGCGTCATCCAACATGCTTTAAAAAACAATCACCAAATAGGAATAAATAATCATAAGTTGATTAAAAATGTATCTAATAATAGATTATTGGATGCATTTGGGAGTATAGAAATAGTAAAATGTGGTAAGAAAGCAACAGAGGACCTATTCCCTATAGTCCCCTCTATTGTTTACTTGACAACGGTGCAGTTAACCAAGTGTGACCACATTTACCTATAAATAATCTCGGTTAGGATAAGTTACTTTAGTTTATATCATCTGCTGATGATGCTAACTTGGTTAGCGAAACAAGTTGTGGTGTAGTGTGGTTAGAACTCTTGTATTTTGATCTAATGAATATCTTATTTAAAACACTCAATAAGGTGAAATACTTGCAAAGTAAGTATTTTTTTTTGTAAGAAGCTCTAAAATTTTTGTAATTACAGTATATTAATATTGAACTCAAACCTAATTGACGTTTATCTGAGGACTATATCGATCGTAGGAAAAATTTTGTACCTAACACATACGCCCTTGACGGCTTGACCGAATTCAGCTGGCGTCGCGTGCGGAAAAGTACCACCTTCCACACTTGTTAGGTAAATAACTATTCTGTGCATCTTTGCTTAATGTTTTTGCTCCTGAACTGCTCTGAGTATTATTAATATCTTCCACATCCACGTTTTGTAGATTCGCCTCTATTTCATATTTGCACCATTCACATTTTCAATTAAATCACAGTTTTGTGAAAGTCACGTTCTCCATATGTTTAACAATTTTCAACAAAAGAAGGAGGGTCTCAATTCGACCTGTATGTATTATACTCACTAGTAACGTTAAACTTACTAACCTAATACAGATTTGAATGTTATTCGGAGGAGGTCACGTCACTATTTTGAAGTCGAACAACCGAGTAAATTTGGTCCCTGCTGGGAGAGTTGGAGTTGTTTTATAGTTTACATTTAGTTTACCTCCTTCTATAATACGGCCGTCAATAAAAACTTCATGCACTAAGCCAGTTGTAAGGCCCCCAAATTATTTTTACGCTTGTCTCGAAATGCGAATTCTTGATTGGTCTGTTTGGACATTTAAAATACATACCCCTGTTTGAGGTAATATTATGAAACTAGTATTTTATTATACTTTTCCCCCTCGCTGTATTGTAAGCAACCTATTTTGACACTGCTTTGACAGACCTAAGTGAAAGTTACTCAACAAGGTATTGGTTGCCCTTAACGACAGGATGTAAGTCAACTTACATCCCTAGGGAAATAATATTCTAAAATTATTATAAGCAGCTTTAATTTTTGATTTCAGCTTCTCAAAAATATATAATAGTATGGGTCTATTTTAATAAACAACAACAAAAATCCTAATTTTTATAATTATCATCCCAAATTTTGCAATAGGCCATGCAAAACAATGCTGCAATATCTACATCCTAACAATAAATCAAAATAAATATGTAATTAAATCGATTTATTAAAATATGTATTGATAATTTCGCACCAAAAAAGTACCACCTACCTAGATTTATGTAACACAAGAACAAAACAGTAATAAATTATTATGTAACAAGCCTTTCAGCAAAAATCAACTGACGTATAAGAACTACAGTAACCAAGGAAATCAAAAGAACTGTTTAAACTGATTTCCATTTTGTTCTATGCATGCTTCGCACAATTTTCGTATTCATTTTAGGGAACTAAGCAAAATAACGGGATGATTTTGTAAATAGCGAAAATTTTCTCTTATTGCATTTCCTAAATCTTGGACATTATCATAGTGGTCTTTGTAAATTCTATTTTCCAGATATCCCCATAGAAAGAAATCTGAAATCGACAAATCTGGACACCTAGGGGGCCGTCTTATAGGTCCATTTGTTCCAATCCATTGATTGGTAAAATTATTGTCCAGAAATAATCTCGTCATTCCAGAATTGTGTGCAGGAGCACCGTCCTGTTGAAAATAAATTTCGTTAATTTGCGCTAGAGGATCATCGTCAAGTAATTCAGGTATAGCTGCCTCTAAAATTTCTAGATAACGATTGGCTGTTAGAAACCTGCCCTGCTGTCTTCTGGGAAATATTTGGTGTTGATTTTCCTGGGACGAGAATCTACTATTGTGCCTATTGAGTATATCAGAATTACTGAAATGTGCTTCGTCTGACCATATAACCTTCCTTTCAAAATCTCTAACCATATCGCATCTTTCTCAAAACCAATTGCAGAAGACTACCGACGCTCTGCATCCCCTTGCTGTAAGTGCTGCACGAGCCTAAATTTGTATGGGTGGTATTTGTGCTTTTTTAGAATTTCTTGAACTCTAGTTTTTGGAATCCCTATGCTCTTTTCACTGGTCCTACAAGAGTTTGTAGGGTAAGCTTTTGCATTAGCCAAAACCGTAATTTCCTGAGCCTCCCGATTTTCTTTATTATATGTTTTCGTACGAAGTTTGATAAATGATCCGTGATTAAGTAAATTCTTTTTTATCCGGTAAAAAGTGGAAATATTAGGTTGCCTCCTTTCTGGATATCTAAATAAAAATTAAGCAATAGTATTTCAACATATCTAAAAATTAACTATTTACCTGTTAAAATACATCTCAGAAGCCGCTTCAACATTTTCATTACTTAATATAAAACAAGCTAACATATCGTATTTTTCATAATGTTCGAAAGTTTGGTTTTCTTCCATAATAATACAAATATATTTTTACACAATAAATAAATACAAAAAACTAGCGCTATATTTTATATACCCGTTCAAAATTGGGAAATGTCGTTTGCTTCCAAGAAAACAAAAGAAAACGGCATCGTTTTGCATGGCCTACTGCAAAATTTGGGATGATAATTATAAAAATTAGGATTTTTGTTGTTGTTTATTAAAATAGACCCAAACTATTATATATTTTTGAGAAGCTTTTAAAAGGACAAATCAATTTCTATACCCTATACAGGGTGTACCGTTTAAAAAAACACAACTTTGGGTCATATCTAAAAAATAACAACTCAAATGAAAAATATGACTACGCCACTGGATCCAGCGTAAAAAACTGCATAAGCAGGCAACCCTTTGCGTTAAGTTAAAGGATAACCGAGATACGAGGGGGGTCCCAAAATGCAAAATTTTCTATTTCGCCCTGTATCTCATAAACGAAGAAGGCTATGAAAATTTTGTTTACGGCTTCATGAGCTTCACAAAAAAATAGCTCGGGTTCGTGAAAACCGCAAGGTTCTGTCTTTAAAAATAAGCGAGATACCCTGCTTTTGCAACCAAATCCGGACACCCTTACTTTTGAATTATTTTGAAATGACAAACCTCAGTGTCCTCACTTTTTGTCACTATAAATGTACATGACATTCCATTTTAGGAGTCAAGAATGGTCACAATTATGACTTCTTGACTTATTTTAACATTGTCCATTTTTATTTCACGGAGTTCATTAGAACGGCACGCTCCAGCAACTCCTATTACCATTACGACCTCCATCAATAAGTATATATCATCGGGGGCTTCAGGCATGAACTTATTCCCATCTCCACTTTTAAACACATTCGATTTTTTGGGTCTATAACCATCATTTTTTCTTTTCAAAAATGTTCGAAGTTTTGAATACTTAGAAATATCTATATTTTCCTCTATAAAAAGGGTGGACTTCAACATCGAATACTCACACCATAGGCTTGATGAGGACTCCTCGCACTTTTTTCGTGGAAATACGCCAAAAACAAGGTTCCTGAGACTGCAGTAGCCGTCTTGCTTTGGCACCAATTCTTAAAGGGTTTATATGCTGCTTCATACCTTTTTTTCGACTTTTCCGGTAGTAGAGATGAACAAGCAATATTCGCTCATTTTTCTATGTCTGAAATATCCAGTTTGTCCACACAGAATCAAACAATTCGACTTCTTCAAACTTTTCGCTATGAATTGTCAAGTTGACGTTGTTGATAAAATAAAAACTTCTTATGTTGCTCTGGCAACGGATCACGGCTGCCTTCATAATCTAATGAGAATGCAATCGAATGTAATGATAATGAAAATCCAAAAATATATCCAGCGTTTTCTTGTAATCATACAATACAGGGAGGGAGAAAAATGTTATATATTATATGGGATGTAAGTACATTAACCAGTCTCGAACTTTTTTGCCAGCCCTCGTCCTCCACTGATAAATGTTACTTACATCCCTTATAGTATAAATAACTATTTATTTCATTTGTACACTGTTTGATACTAATTAACCGATAATGGGACAAAAATTACTCTTTCCTTATATCGGAAAATGAATTTTCTTTTCAGATTAACGATAAAAGCAAAATGTCCGATGGAATTAAAAAGTTTTCCGATGGACCGACAATCTTGTCCCCTTATTTTAGGAAGCTGTAAGTAAACAAATATGATTCAATTGTACAGGAAAATAAGAGGTTAAGTTTTGGAGGAAAAAACACCCGTATTGACCAAAGAGCTTTAAATCAGGTCTAACTTAACAGTTTAAGATGACATTTTTAACAATTGAACAAATCATTTTTCTAAATGTGGCAATTACAAAATGACATAATTGGTGAACTAAAGTTTTAAATACCATGGCAACTAGACCTGGTCTAACTCTTAAACCTTTTTAGACAATACGTGGGGGAATCAATTTTAATTGACGATTGTCATGCTACACATGGTTTATTTTAGATGCATATACTTCTAAAGATTTGATATACCAGTGGCAAAGTGAGAGGAGCGTTACCTTCGTGGCCGGTATGACGCTGTCTCAGTTTGATCTAATCAGTTATCCATCAAGGAATTTTACTTTTAAAAGAGGAGAGGGTGAGTTATATGTAAAAGGGTAGAAGACGCGTAATTTGTATTTCTTTTTTGTATATAGTTTAATTTCAACTACTCAAGAGGGTGTAGTCAAAGAAAGGGGAGTAAGACGACTTTTATAAAAGCAAAAATAGATTTTTATTTTTGGCACGGCAAAAAAAAATAAAAATATTTTCTGCATATAAACCTCAACTTGAGAAAACTTTTCACATACATGCATGTACGGAAAAGTACTATGTTTGCTAAAACACATTTCTTTTAATTTTACTATATAATATTTTCAATAACTTGATAGTCCGGTGAACTATTGGTTTTAATTATACTTTTTGTTTTGACTGAATTATACAACCAACCCATATCAATTGAAAAAATGGTTTGCAGGGGAGTTCTCCGTCTTGGAAGTTTCCTTTAATCTCCAGCGCCACACAGGATACTTTTTGATTCAGGTCTACGTTCCTTGTATCCTGATTGTCGTTCTTTCATGGGTTTCCTTTTGGATTCATCGGGAAGCCACTAGCGACAGAGTCGGTTTAGGTAAATTCTTGATGCTAGAAACATTAGTGTAAATTTAAATTCTGTAATGCTTAAGATGGTTTATGAATGTACTTCAGAGATGTCTCGTAATAATTGTATTAAGTTAAAATTACAGCTCTGTCTCGAACAATAATACATACAGAACAATACAATTTTTGCAAAAGATTCACAAATTTTAATGAAATCTCGATATTTTATTTTGCAAACACAGTATTAGGCTACGGAAGCGTATAAGGGCCACAATTTTTGTTATTTTTAAATTAAAGTCAGAATTTAACAAAGTTCTAAGTTTAAAGTCAGAATCTAACAAAATTCTGAGTTTAAAGTAGAAATTTAACTAAATTCTTAGTTTAAAGTCAGAAATTAACTAAATTCTTAGTTTAAAGTCGGAATTTAACTACATTCTAAGTTTAAAGTCAGAATTTAACAAAATTCCTTTAATCTCCAAGGGAATTGAAAAAATCGTTTGCATTGTAGTTAAATGTTGTACATGTTCTTGTTCTAAAATTCTTTTATGCTAGAAACATTAGTGTAAATTTAAATTCTGTAATTTAAAGTCAGAATTTAACGAAATTCTGAAAAGATTAAAATTTTAATGTCGAAATTTAACTAAATTCTGAGTTTAAAGTCAGAAATTAACTAAATTTTGAGTTTAAAGTCAGAATTTAACTAAATTCTGAGTTTAAAGTCAGAATTTAACGAAATGCATTTTTGACGTCTCCTGCCAAACCTGAAATTGGTGTCAGGAGATAGATAATTAAATATTAAGACAGATAAGTGAAATCCATTTCGTTGCAAGTAAACTCGTTTGAGATTTACCAAGCTTTAAAGGGTCAAAATTGTCATTGTTCAAGCGTCATTTTCTCGAAAACAGTTGAATTTAGGCATGAGAAAAGTAACTCAATAAGTGCTTGGATTTTTTAGAAAAATATAAAAATTTAATAAAATATAGGGCATTTTATTTAAAAAACGGATGATGCCCCCGGTTTGAGGTAGATGCGGCAACACAGCGCAATTTAAAATATTTTATAATGAGAGTATATTATGTTCATCTATGGCCAAAGCCAAATTCTCAAAACATCCTATTCGTTGGTTCTCCAGATATTTCTAATAGGACACTCAACTTGAATCACCCTGAAACAGAGGGGGAGATCTGTCAGTATGTTTCGCGAGACACCCTTAAATCGTTGAAACATATATGAACCGTTTCTTAAGACTTATTTATCGTTTTATATTAGCTGTTTTATTTTGTGAACCTTTTAATGTGTATGTTTTCTTGTATTCATTTTGGCTTTTTTTTTCAGCAATAGAAATAAATAAAAATATATAAAATGAACTAATTAAACATATGTTTAATTTGTCAGGGACTTATTTAACACTCAAAAATCAAAATAGGAAACTTTTATTTTGTACCCTCCCCCCCTTTAATCATTTTTTAACTACCTGTAGTTTGAAAGTAGTGGAACAATTCATAGCGCATTTGCCATTATTCAAACAAGAATATTGAACTTGTTTTTTTTGGTTCCAGTCTGTTATACAATCGTACGGACTAAATTCTGACTTTAAACTCAGAATTTTGTTAAATTCTGACTTTAAACACAGAATTTAGTTAAATTCCGACTTTAAACTTAGAATTTTATTAAATTCCGACTTTGAACTCAGAATTTTGGTAAATTCTGTTTTTAAACTCAGAATTTAGTCAAATTCCGACTTTAAACTCAGAATTTTATTAAATTCCGACTTTGAACTCAGAATTTTGTTAAATTCTGACTTTAAACTCAGAATTTTGTTAAATTCCGACTTTACTTTCCCTTCTACGCTTCCGTATTAAGCACAATATTTTTAAGATTTTTTTTTATTTCTTCATGTATGTGAACGTGTTTATACGTGAATGTCAATAATAAAATGTGCTTTTTTTGTAGTTGTAACAACTAGGAATGACCTAGAAATCCTAAACCTTTAGTAGGAAATCTATTTTTGCTTTCCTCATGAAAGGACAGTATTGTAATCGTGAAAAAATCACCCTTCGAGATTTTTTCAGATTTTTACGTTTCAAGGGTCCCTAGATAATGAAAAAAATGTTTTCTATTAAGGGTCATATGGGGATGACCTGGTAACATTTTGGTAAAAATCCAATATGACAAAACAAAATGGCGGCCTAGTGAAATGTTAAAAAAATTATTACTGAGAAAGTGCTTATCTCAAATTTTCCACAAAAAATCAAGTATTATGTAGGAATCAACTGGTAAAATTTTGGTACGAATCGAAGATGGCAGAGCAAAATGGCGGCTTATTAAAAATATTTATATAAAGCCTGAAAAACTATTTAGTTAACTGATTTCAAATCGTGTGCCACATCTAATTGTAGTATAGAGATGAACTAGTACAAATGTGGTTTTGATTTAAGATGGTGGAACAAAATGGTGGCCTAATAAAATTTTTGTAATCTGAAAAAATCACCCTCTCAGGTTTTACATAAATTTGTGAATTCAACATGACGTAACAAAATCGCGGTGTGTGTCAATGTAAAAACTACTTATTGAATTAATTTCAAATTATGCCCAAAAATATGTGTGGCATATGTAGAAACTTCTAAAATATTGGTAAAGGGCGGGACACGAAAGAAAACCGGGCGGTCCTTAAAATAAAGGTTCATAGTCTTAAGCAAGCGGAAAAGTAAAATTTGAGTACGCAAATAAATTTGATGTTATTTTATTTGTTGTAATAGTTTGCCGCTTCACCTATAAAGTGGGCCAGCTAAGCGGTACGGAAAATTAATGGAGGATTTAGTAAATTTCACATTGGTCTACTTGTAATTCGGATGCGCTTAGAGTCTCCATGCACTTAGAAGGTTCTAGCTATTTCCAGTGGCGCCTATACATTTCGAGCATTTGTTTTATTTTCTATATAAATGCGTTGCGTTGAATTTGAATTATTATTTCGAAGTAACGATGGCGAGCAAAAGAGGAAAAACAATTCGAAGCAGTGCACGTGAAGTTATTGCGAGCGTTATAGAGGCCTGTACTAGAGAAGCTGAAAATAATAGTTTGACTAATCAAATACAAAATCGAACAGAACGCCTTGCATTTTACACTGGTGTTTCGGAAAGTAGTGTAAAAAAAAATTCAAAGAGAACATAATGATCTCTCATGTTCACCTTTAAAATCTCCTGGTTAAAAAAGACGCCGATTATCATTATCATACAAAGATAAAACTGACGATGGTGATTTTAAAGTAATTTGACGAACAATAGAGGATTTTTATATAAACTTGAAGAAGGTTCTGACCTGCAAACCCCTACTTCGTGCTGTAAAGAACAAAATAGATTTTCCGTACGGGTATAAAACCTTAAATCGGCTTTTACGATCAAATAGTTTTGTTTGGCGCAAGTGCCAAAATAAACGAAAATTACTCATTGAGAGACCAAATATTTTTCACTGGCGGGTGAAATATCTATCAACTGTAAGGCAATATAGGCAAGAAGGATGCAATATTGTGTATCTAGAGGAAACCTGGGTAGATAATGATATGACAGTGAACAAATGCTGGCAAAGTGAAAGTGTTACAGGTGTTGTTCAGGGAATCCGCTCTAGTAGTCGCTTTATTATAGTTCATGCTGGTTCAAAAGCCGGATTTGTTTCAGGTGCTCGGGACTAACAACTTGAGACTATCATGGACAGATGAATAGAGATAATTTTGAAAAGTGGTTGCTCGAGAAGCTTCTACCTAACATTCCTCCCAAATCAGTCGTGGTAATGGATAATGCGTCTTATCATTCTCACGTAGAAGATAAAGTGCCAACTAAATACTCTACAAAAACTCATATAATATCGTGGATTAAATCGAACAACCTTGTATGTGGTCCAACATGGAGAAAGTATCAATTATATGAAGTAGTATCAGCCAGCAAGCCTAGAGAAAAAAAGTATCAAATTGACTGTCTTTTACGTAACCTCGATCATACACCTTTAAGGCTGCCTCCATACATGTGCGACCTCAACCCTATTGAACTCGCATGGGCAGGAGTAAAAAAATATATTCGAGAGCGCAACACCGGTGAACTTTTATTTAAAGATTTAAATAAAATAACATTGGAAGCGATTGACTCAATATCGGCTGAAAATTGGAAATCGTATGTTAAACATGTTCGTTCTATTGAAGATAAATACTGGGAAGTAGATGGCAAAATTGAAACGGTTATTGATGATTTAATTATCACACTGGGATCTTCAAGTAGTGACGACGAAACGTCAATATTTTCAGAGGAAGACAACGATTTAGAAGGAATGCGTCAACCTGAAAAATGGCTTAGTTTTTTTTCATATATTTTGTAAAATTGTTCATAAAGTAGCTGTCAATAAACTGCTTCAAAATAATTAATTTATTGTTCAATACCGGGTGTCAAAAAATATCTAATATTGCAATTAATATTTGAAAAACTACAGAACTCATATTTTTCCAAAATTAACACATCAATGTAGTTATAGTAGGGGAGCCAGCACTGATTCCAGTGAACAAGATTTATCAAAATTTTAACTTATGCAGTTCGACTTTGGGCCATTCGGATATGCCAAAAGTGACCGTTTGCCTCCGTCTGTTATATTACTTTGTACAGGGCGTCATTGTGAAGTACTATACAGGGCGTTTCCTAATTGCGTGCTAATGTTAAAGGGGGGTGATTCTTGGATATTTTTAAGAAAAAAGTTTAATATGAACCTAAAAGTCTTAACTTTGGAGATACAGGGTTTAAAAAAAACATTTTTTTTTTTAAATCCTAATTGTGATGCTATTATAGAGAAATAACTGTGTGAAATTTGATACACGTCTTTTACTCATAAAAGTGCATTTTTTGTTAACAATCAATTTTTGAAATTTCTACCAGTGGTGTGCATATGTAATTAACCTGGGTAATTCCGTATGCTCCTTAATGCATAGAAGACGTGTATCAAATTTCATGTAGTTATCTACAATAGCATCAGAATTGGGATGAAAAAAAATGTTTTCTTTTTAAACTTTACCATCCTGTATCTCAAAAGTTAAGACTTTTAAGACATAAAAACTCCCCCTTTAACATTAGCACGCAATTAGGAAACGCCCTGTATAGTACTTCACAATGACGGGCCCTGTATAAAGTAATATGACCAACGGAGACAGACGGCATACCCGAGTAGCCCAAAGTCGAACTGCATAAATTAAAATTTTGATTGATTCACTGAATCTGATGCTGGCTGCCCATGTAAAATGTGGACTTGTAAATCGTCTGTCACCATACTAGGTGGTCCAATAATAGTGGACGCAGGCAGTAGCCCGAGAACCGTTAATGACAGAACTCAAGAAAAATATATTTATAGATAAATCGATCAAGAAAAATCAAAATTAAATCATTTTAAAATTCGAAAGTTCGCCGTTTTTGCAACACAAAAGAGATATAGAAGTGCGATACACGAAAGAAAATAGACAAATATAGATAAACGTTCATTAAGCATAGCTACATTTTTTTAATTATCTGAAGTGCGTATAGTCAAAAAGGAGTGCCATATTATTTAAAGAACGACGGGACACCACTGGTTTAAAGAGATTTCTTGGCCGACCTTCCTAAACCGATTAACTCCGCCCGGTTTTCTTTCGTGTTCTGCAGTTTAGGGATGCAATATATTGAAACAAAATGGCATCCAATAAAAGTGTTTAAAAAGACAATACACAGGGTTATTCACACAACCCGTTCATTAAAAGTTTTTGATGATGCCATTTAGATAAAAATTTCAAATTTTGGGATTAAGGTAAGGTCAAGGGGTACTTTTTTTTGAAATGTTTTCAACTTCCTGTCACTTCCGGTTTAACCGGAAGTTAGTATCAACTTGCTTATTTTAAATGGAACACCCTGTATTTTATGATATTTTTGGATTCTACGGAGAATGTTAATGCTATTTTATGTAGCATGTCCTATACCTAGGTTCAAGCGTTCTTAAGATACTTGACCTTGAACCAAAAATGAGCCTTCGGGGTACCAAATTCTAAAAATCTCATATTTTTGTAAGTTTTAAAGATATAATCTTCATATTTTGCAGACGATCGGTAAATAATCTTAGGTTTCTATTTTTTTTATTGAATTTGACTATTTTTATACATGGTGTCCTAAATTCAGCGGCAAACATTCACATTTCCAAAGCCGCTAAAGTCCGTTTTTTTAAATGGGACACCCTATAACTTTATGCACTATCAAATGTAGAATTTAATTTTCTATCGAACTGTATTAAGGTTCCCTATACTTATTCGTAACCATTTTCGAAATAATCAGGTTTTTATTAAAATCATATGTATTTGCTAAATGCTTACACCTTCCCGTAGTAAGCCATGAAAAACAATTGTTGTGCTTTTCTATTCAACATGACAGCTGATTTGAAACTTTCAGGGTGGCAAATCAGGGTGGCGTTCATTAAACACACGACACGTTCTCTCCAAAATTTTATAACATTCTCCATGAATATAAAATAGATTGAGAATATCAGCGTTTGAGTATTCTTCCATTTCGATTTAGAAGATTTAGCTTATCACTGACAGCTTTCGATAAATAACGCATACTAATCATCTGTCATATTGGATATTGGATCTCAATTATTTTTCCATGGCCCACCATTGGAAGATGTAAACATTTAAGCTAATACATACGATATTTTTATATAAAACCAAATTATTTTGAAAATGGTTACGAATAGGTATAGGGAACCTTAATACAGTTCGATAGAAAATTAAATTCTACATTTGATAGTGCATAAAGTTATAGGGTGTCCCATTTAAAAAAAACGGACTTTAGCGGCTTTGAAAATGTGAATGTTTGCCGCTGAATTTAGGACACCCTGTATAAAAATAGACAATTTCAATAAAAAAAATAGAAACCTAAGATTATTTACCGATCGTCTGAAAAAAATATGAAGATTATATTTTCAAAACTTACAAAAATATGAGATTTTAAAATTTGGTACCCCGGAGGCTCATTTTCGGTTCAAGGTCAAGTACCTTAAGAACGCTTGAACCTAGGTATAGGACATGCTACATAAAATAGCATTAAAATTCTCCGTAGAATCCAAAAAGATCACAAAATATAGGGTGTTCCATTTAAAATAAACAAGTTGATACCAACTTCCGGTTAAACCGGAAGTGACAGGAAGTTGAAAATATTTCAAAAAAGAAGCACCCCTTAAGCTTGAAAATTGAATTGAAATTTTTATCTAAATGGCATCATCAAAAACTTTTAATGAACGGGTTGCGTGAATAACTCTGTATATGTGTTCCTAAATAACTATGTACTGAACTATATTGGTCCACACTTCACTATTCCTAATAAAAGGAAATATTTCTATTGAGGGAAGTTCCGGGTAAGGAAATTTGCCGATTTTTTTTACATTTGATCTAGTTTTAAAGTTGTACGGTAACTACTTTTTTTGCATCTGCGTAAAGCTTGACAATTATCTAAAAATCGATTGTATTGTTGAACATTCTGATATTTATATGTAAGCATACGAAATTTTAGGAATAACAACTGTCTTGACATTATCAACAATCAGCTTAGATTCAAGAACTGATCTGCCAAAAGTGCGTTATGCTACGGCACTGGACTGGTTTTTGCTAATGAGCTTCTTCTATTGTATAGCTACTTTGCTAGAATTTGCAGGAGTACACTATTTTACCAAGGTAATTTATTAAATAGAATTTTTTAATTTAATTAAATTTGCCTAAACATATTTTTCAATGGCGGACAATCAAGAGCAAGACAAACAAAATTAATGATATTTGGAATGTTACTACAAAATAATAATTACGTTTTCACGTATGATGTAGACTGAAGCCCCTATTTCTATTGTTGTTAGGATGCTTATAAATTTCTGATTCCAACATTTGGTTTAGCCGTTTTCGAGTTACTTAAGTTTTAAAATCAATTTTCATTATAGACTGTAAAATTACTGACTATAAAATAACAGCTTTGAGAGCAGTTGGCTATGGAAATAAACAATATAAACAAATGTTCTGTCAAATGTCAAATTACTGCATACCTAGGCATTATAATAAAACAGTGAAGTAAAAATTGAATATAAACAACAATTTATTAACAATATATTTTACTGCAAAATACGCAGATGAACCAAATAACACAAAACAAATTAATCAGAATGAATATTTCCCCCTGATTATCTTCACATTCGTGATAAACGTTTCGCAAGTGCTCAACTGCGTTTTCTATAAAATGACCATTTCTTTCATTTAAATATCTTATTTCCTGTGTTATAAAATATTTTATATCTTCAACGTTGTCCAGATCACGTTTATATATTTTGTTTTTAATATACCCCCCACAAAAAATTATCCTTGTGAGTTAGATCTGGACTATTTGAAGGCCACGAAATAATTCCATTTCTTCCAATCCACTGGTTGTAATTCTCATCCAAAAAAGTCTTCACGTCACGTACCACATGTGGTGGGGCACCGTCATGTTGAAAAATTATGTTCATATACTGCCTTAACGGCAAGTTTTCTAGCATTTCCTGTAGATGAGTTTCCAGAAATTCCTGCATATATTGGTCCAGTTAATGTCCTTCGAAAAAATAGGGCCCTATTACCCTATTCTTCAGCAGGCCGCTCCACACATTAACTGTTCTCCTACCTTGAAATTGAACTTTCCTTGTGAATTGGGGATTTTCTTGTGCCCAGTGACGAAAATTTTGTCGATTTGGTAATCCACTAGTTGAAAAGCTTGACTCATCGGTCCATAATATATTTTTAAAAAAGTTTATTATTCTGTTTAACATAAAGTTGCAGAAATTGAGTCGTTGATTCTTATACCTTTGATTTAATTTTTGAACAGTATGATATTTATAGGGAGTAAATTCATATGTCTTTAAAACCTTCTTAATATATTCACGTGAAGTTCTTTTTACTCCGTAACGGGCCCGCATTTCCTTGGAAGTAGTTCGCAGTGACTGACTCGGATTTTTTACGTGATGCAAAGCAATATTTAAATCGTGATTTTCCGTATTATTGTTAGTTCCGTCTTCTTTCTTTGCAAATCTGATGTTGAGGGATTCGAACCATCGGGATGATTTGCCATGTAAGCACGTCGCGTTGCAGAAGCATTAAAATTATTTTCAGCATACAAACAAACAATTTTTCGTTTTGAATGAATTTGAAAATTTCGTAATGAAAATTGATTTTTAAACTTAAATAACTCGAAAACGGCTAAAAAAAATATATCAGAAAAAAAAGAATTTTAGAAAAATTTACAGTTCCATTAAAGAAAATTCTACTTTTTGTCGTTCCTCGTATATATGAAAAGTTACAATTACAATGTTTATAACGATTTAAATGTCACAAAAAATAAAAAAGTCATTTCAGAAACATTTGTTTTTGCGGGGTAATATTGATAGAAAATATGAAAACTATTTCTTATATAATTTTTTCCGTATAGCCCTTCGGACTGCCCGGACCCTACTTTATTTTTTCAAATGAAACACTGTATATTTATAAAATGTGTCTATTGTAGGCAGACAATTTTCTGAAATTAAATGTAATTTAATATTAGGCCATGAATACCAATAATTAATAAACAATTGAAAATTGATTTTTAATATAAAAAATACTATAAAATAACAGTAAGTTTGTAACAACAGTTTTATAGCATAAACCAAATGTTATTAAGAAAAAACAATTTTTAAAGTATGTTTAAATTGTATATTTGGAAAAATTGGCACACTTTTGAAAAAAAGCGTTAAAAAGAACTTTGTCATTTTAAAGGCAAAAATTGCCTATTGAAGTTTTGGTATGCATTCGTGTTTTATATATTTCACTTTTTATATAGATAAAAAAATCTAAAATTTTTATAACAAGTCCGTTGTTACGTCTCCATCTTTGAGGAAAGTTATTATCAAGAAATCCCCTTAATAGCCTAGAGTTGTGACTTGGAGCACCATCTTCTGTATTAGTCTACTTGGAAATTACAATATATGCAGACACCTTTATAACGTGCTAAATTAAAATTTAAAAATTCTGACAAATAAATTGTTAGCATTAAAAACTAAAAGTATTTTTATCTTTTTTTTTGTTAACGATCTTTAAAAAATACAAACCACAACTATCCTATAAAAATAACGGAGCTACCCCGCAAAAGTTCCCAAAATGGGACATCCTATTCGGTGCAATGTTGGTGTTCAGATACAGCGCATTTTACAATTTGTTTCTTTCTGATACGTCGTTCATCGTTCGTACAGAACTTAATCTACCTGTAAAAAACTTAAACAAAACTCAAAAGTAAGCATGTGATTCTGTATTCGAAGCATGTGGTATCCGTCTTGAAAATGTTTAATATAATAACTATCAAATTGTAAACATTTACAGGGCACCCAATACTGATCTAAATATCTTCTTTGAAAAACTGAATGATTTTCTTCGTGATTTGTGTCGGTCACTAATTGATAGAATAATACTATGCGGCGACTGGAATATTGACTTTCTTGAACCGTCGAGCAGTGTACGCGATTTAAAAGACATATTGGATTCTTACGGGTTATGTAATATTGTACGCGAGCCCACTCGCATAACGGTCAACTCATCAACGTCAATTGACTACGTATGTACAAATTACGATGTTACATGTTCAGTGTGGAACAATTGCTTGTCAGACCACTCTACACAAGTTACGAATTTTCCTATTAAACCTAAGCCAATTTAAAAAATTAATTACAAAAAATTTTACAATGAAAAAATATTTTGACATAGCGTAAAAAAAGCAGACAAAAGCAAACAACATGAATGCATAATACTATTTTGACATTGGGTAAAAAAATATCAGACAAAAGCAAACAACATGAATCTAAGTTATTTATTATATTTAAAATTATTTATTTATTTATTTGAAGCTTAGCGGGCAACCCTGTTACAATACTGAAATTAACTAATATTTGATAAGTAAAATCAAAGGTATTCTGTAGGCTTCTTCGTAAATTATAATTTAACATGTTATCAATTATAATTGTTAGTACAAATTGAATAAACATTTTATCTCACCAATTCTGCGGCCATATAAACTCGAACAACAGCAAACTACAACAACGATGATATCTTCTTCTTGAATATATGTTTATTTAACTATCAGGTGGTTTATTTAAATAAAAGTTTTGGTTTTTTAAAAACAAGTTAAAAAAATATTAACAAAAGTAAAGTAAGTGATATGCTGTACAAAAATAATACTTAAACCTGATAACAAAAAAATTTATTTAAATCTAGAAAATAGGGAATTATCTTAAAATCCCAACTTTCGTACAAAAGAAAAGAAAACAAAAATCTTTAAATAAAACGTAAATTTAACTCTTGAAAACCAGTTACTCCCCAGATAAATCTTAGAATAAAAATAAAATATCTTTGAAAAATCCCTTAACTTTAATAACCCACTGTATACGTAAAAGTTAGCTCAGCTATTACTAGATCCACCCCTTAGACCAACCCCTCTTTAATTTTATTAGTCAGGACGAAACAAATAAAGCTGTGGATGGTGAAGCTTAAGTCCCTACTCTATACTTTACGTTCAGAACTTCGTCTTAGAGACACGAGGTGTCGCCCATGATAACAAAAGGTGAATAAATCGAATAGAATAATATTCCCTTCAAATCTTAGTTCTAAGGTTTTGTATATAATTTAATATATATATATGCTTATACTAACTTATCCACATTATGGGTCCGAAAAGTCATGGCGAAAAAAAGGCACGAAAAACCCTTTGAGTTTATCTTTTCTGCAGGGAAAATTATGCCCTAAAAACATGGCTTTTCGGTAATGCTCCTATTATAAAATACTCTATTGTATTTTCAACATAGTAAATTGACCATTTATTATCATTGCATCGAACCAAATAAAATGTTTCAATTAATATTCGCAACAAGTTAAATTAAACAGACCAAAGAAAGATTACCATGAAACAGGGAACATATGGGATCATAAACCCTCGAAAAGGAAGGCATAAATTGTAACCTTTTAAGAAAGCTTATCCATAAATCTGTCTATACTCTAAAATATAGCATTTGAGATATATCATACTTTATTAAGGGTTTAAAATTCTCGAAACTAATATTAGACAATTTTACTTATAATTCTTGTGAAATGATCAAGCCTGTTTAAGCGTGAACATGATAACCAACAGTTCTAGTAAAATATTGCTTGAATTATATTTAGAATATATAAAAAATATATACTCTATACCGTTGATATAGTCTATTCTGTTACAAAACATTAAAAAGGTTATTCCATAGAAAAATTGAAACTAAGTCAGAATACGACATAAACTATTACAAAATCTATTAAAAAAACTTACAACAAAGTAATTAAAAAAGCAAACCAATATTTTTTTGCATCCGATAATAAGTCAAAAGCGACATGGACACTTATAAATAGTAGTATAAATAATAATAAAAACTCTAAAGTTACGATTTCTAGTATAAAAAATGAACAAGGGATTATATTGAACAATAAAAATGAAATTGTAGATTGCTTTAATCAATACTTTGTAAATCTTCCTAGGTCACTTTCTGTTACTTTATTAAATCCTAGTGATGTTCCACAAAACAGATCACTTCCAAACACAATGTTACTGCAGCCTGTTAATCAATACGAAATCATGACAAAAATTAAGAAACTAAAAAATACTACCTCTGTTGGGACAGATAACATACCATCAGCTGTTTTCAAAAAAGTTGCTAATACTCTACTACTTCCACTGTCATATTTAATTAACTGGTCGCTTATGGACGGCATTTTTCCAAACATTTTGAAAACAGCTAAGGTAGTACCTCTTTTTAAAAAGGGGGATGCACTTGCCCTTAAAAACTATAGGCCAATAGCCATCTTACCTGTACTTAGTAAACTATTAGAACGTATTGTTTATGACCAAATTATAACATTTCTCGGGCGATTTAACATTCTTAAAGACTGTCAACATGGATTTTTTGGTGGTCGATCTACACATTCCGCGATTTCTGAATTTTTAAACAACATGTACGAAAACTTAGATAATAAAAAGAAATATATTGGCCTCTTTATGGACCCTCAGTAAGGCATTTGACCTGGTTGACCATGGTCTTCTCTTGAAAAAACTTTTTGAGTTTGGTTTGAGGGGTAGGGTGCATGAGTGGTTGCAGTCATATCTGAATGGTCGACATCAAGTTGTTGAAATTGATAAAACCAAATCTTCTGAATTAGACATTACTTGTGGAGTACCTCAAGGATCTGTCCTAGGTCCCCTTTTATTTTTAATATTTATTAATGATATTTCAAATGTCTGTAACAACAAGAATCTTACTCTCTTTGGTGATGACAGCAGTTATGTGGTGGCCAGTAATACTTTGCAGGAAGCTATTCGGAAAACTCAAGAAATGCTTCATATATTTTATGAATGGTTTAATGCAAACGAATTGTATTTAAATGTGGATAAAACCAATTTTGTGAGCTTTACATCTCGAACTCGCGTTCTCAATGAGTCATATCTAATAAAAATTAATGGTAAGTCAGTACAACAAGTCTCGTGTGTAAAGTTTTTAGGCGTTCACCTGTATAACGGGCTTTGCTGGGACGCACATGTTGATGAGCTCTGTAAAAAACTGGCCACTTCATCCTATGCTGTCTATAGATTAAAACAGGTCTCAACCACGGAAGTTATTTTTTCGTATTACTATGCACAATTTTACAGCCGCTTAAAATGTGGTCTAATTTTTTGGGGTAATTCATCCCACTTAATTCGAGCATTCAAAATTCAAAAACGAGTCATTCGGACAATTTCTGGAGCGTGTAGTTTGGCCACATGTAGACCACTATTTAGGCGATACAGGATACTAACGCTACCCTCGTTGTACAGGGTGTCCGGTTTTGGTTGCAAAAGCAGGGTATCTCGCTTATTTTTAAAGATAGAACCTTGCGGTTTTCACGAACCTGAGCTAATTTTTTGTGAAACTCATGAAGCCGTAAACAAAATTTTCATAGCCTTCTACGTTTATGAGATACAGGGTGAAATAGAAAATTTTGCATTTTGGGACCCCCCCTCGTATCTCGGTTATCCTTTAACTTAACGCAAAGGAAAAAAATTGCCGCTTATGCAGTTTTTTACGCTGAATCCAGTGGCGTAGTCATATTTTTCATTTGAGTTGTTATTTTTTAGATATGACCCAAAGTTGTGTTTTTTTAAATGGGACACCCTGTATATTTGTCCAGAAATTGATTTGTCCTTTTAAAAGCTTCTCAAAAATATATAATAGTATAGGTCTATTTTAATAAACAACAACAAAAATCCTAATTTTCGTAATTAACATCCCAAATTTTGCAGTAGGCCATGCAAAACAATGTTGCCTTTTATTTAAAGTCGTTAACAATATCTACATCCTAACAACAAATCAAAATAAATATGTAATTAAATCTATTTATCAAAATATGTATTGATAATTTCGCACCAAAAAAGTACCACCTACCTAGATTTATGTAACACAAGAACAAAAAAGAACAAAACAGTAATAAATTATTATGTAACAAGCCTTTCAGCAAAAATCAACTGTCGTATAAGAACTACAGTAACCAAGGAAATCAAAAGAACTGTTCAAACTGATTTCCATTTTGTTCTATGCATGCTTCGCACAATTTTCGTATTCGTTTTAGGGAATTAAGCAAAATAACAGGATGATTTTGTCAATAGCGAAACTTTTCTCTTATTGCATTTCCTAAATCTTTGACATTATCATAGTGTTCTTTGTAAATTCTATTTTCCAGATATACCCATAGAAAGAAATCTAAAATCGACAAATCTGGGGACCTAGGGGGCCATCTTATAGGTCCATTTGTTCTGATCCCTTGGTTGGTAAAATTATTGTCCAGAAATAATCTCGTCATTCCAGAATTGTGTGCAGGAGCACCGTCCTGTTGAAAATAAATTTCGTTAATTTGCGCTAGAGGAACATCGTCAAGTAATTTAAGTATAGCTGCCTCTAAAATTTCTATATAGCGATTGGCTGTTAGATTTCCCTCAAATATATAAAATTATATATGTGTTCCTAATATGAAGCAGGACACATTTAGACCAAACCTGCTTTGCTGTCTTCTGGGAAATATTTGGTGTTGATTTTCCTGGGACCAGAATCTACTATTGAGTATACCAGAATTACTGAAATGTGCTTCGTCTGACCATATAACCTTCCTTTCAAAATCTTTAACCATATCGCATCTTTCTCGAAACCAATTGCAGAAGACTAACCGACGCTCTGCATTCCCTGGCTGTAAGTGCTGCACGAGCCTAAATTTGTATGGGTGGTATTTGTGCTCTTTTAGAATTTCTTGAACTCTAGTTTTTGGAATCCCTATGCTCTTTTCACTGGCCCTACAAGAGTTTCTAGGGTAAGCTTCTGCATTAACCAAAACCGTAATATCCTCAGCCTCCCGATTTTCTTTATTATATGTTTTCGTACGAGGTTTGATAAATGATCCGTGATTAAGTAAATTCTTTTTTATCCGATAAAAAGTGGATATATTAGGTTGCCTCCTTTCTGGATATCTAAATAAAAATTAAGCAATAGTATTTCAACATACCTAAAAATTAACTATTTACCTGTTAAAATACATCTCAGAAGCCGCTTCAACATTTTCATTACTTAATATCAAACAAGCTAACATATCGTACTTTTCATAATGTTCGAAAGTTTGGTTTTCTTCCATAATAATACAAATATATTTTTACACAATAAATAAATACGAAAAACTAGCGCTATGTTTTATATACGCGTACTAAATTGGGAAATGTCATTTGCTTCCAAGAAAACAAAAGAAAACGGCATCGTTTTGTATGGCCTACTGCAAAATTTGGGATGATAATTATAAAAATTAGGATTTTTGTTGTTGTTTATTAAAATAGACCTATACTATTATATATTTTTGAGAAGCTTTTAAAAGGACAAATCAATTTCTGGACAAATATACAGGGTGTCCCATTTAAAAAAACACAACTTTGGGTCATATCTAAAAAATAACAACTCAAATGAAAAATATGACTACGCCACTGGATCCAGCGTAAAAAACTGCATAAGCAGCAATTTTTCACTTTGCATTAAGTTAAAGGATAACCGAGATACGAGGGGGGTCCCAAAATGCAAAATTTTCTATTTCGCCCTGTATCTCATAAACGAAGAAGGCTATGAAAATTTTGTTTACGGCTTCATGAGTTTCACAGAAAATTAGCTCAGGTTCGTGAAAACCGCAAGGTTCTATCTTTAAAAATAAGCGAGCATATCCTGCTTTTGCAACCAAATCCGGACACCCTGTACATTTATGAGGTGCTTCTATTTGTTAAGAAAAATTTTCAAAAATTCTGTCAGAACACTTACAAAACACGTGGCCGTTTGGATCTTGTGTATCCTATTCACTCTCTTAGTGTAGCCGAAAATAATATCTACTCTATTGGAGCCAAAATATACAATAAATTACCAGATAATTATAAATTTGTGCTTAACGAAAATGTGTTTGAAAGATCTGTCAAAGAAAATCTAATATCTCAATGTTTTTATAGTGTTCATGAATATTTAGAATCTTAGGCATATATGTTACACTTTGCATCTTTTAATAATCCTTCTATGTACTCTTTGGCAATGTATAAAATTTATATCTAATTTAAACATTTTCTATCCCATTGCTTAGAAGCAGTGGAACCATATGTGACTTGATCCATACCTGTATTTTATACTGTCCAAGGATTCAATAAATATGTTTATGTTTATGTTTCATGTTCCTTAAGCCTAGTCGAAATGGATCCTCCAGTTTCTCCAATATAAACATCACCACAGGAACAAGGAATTGCATATACTCCTTCCGTTTGGAAAGGAATAATGTCCTTTGGCGATCGCAAACATTGTCCAATTTTCTTGTGTATGTAGAAGATTGTACGTATGTTGTAATGATTGTACGAAGTAACCTTGCAATTTTTGTATCATTTCGTGGAGTAGGATTATTATAGTTTCTAATTAACGGTCTAATATCCTCAGTGCAATACCAATTTCCTCTTAAAGCTTGAGTCAGTTTCTCTGTTTCCGATTGTAAAGAGTTACGGTCACAAATCGCGAGGGCTCTCTTAACCAAAGAATTAATAATTTTAATTAATTCTATAATCGGAAAATTAGAGAATCTATTGAAATGTATAAACATTTTAACAATTTTAATAGAGATACGGGCTTCAGTCTACAACATGCGTGGAAACCGATCGTTAAATAGCTGTCCTAGGTCTCTCCGAGTTCCTATAGTGTTCCGATCTCGTGAAGTGAAAATCCCTGAGGATGCCTCGCGTAATCGAAGGCGAAACGTCGGAAAGTGATTCCATCTTGTCAATACAATAAGCTATAGTAGTTATTACTCTACGCTACGAATAAAGTTATTGAGACTTGGAGAAACTAGACTAAAGCAGATGGTATCAAGTATCTTTATTTTTAGGTGGGAAGTGGTGAAATTCCAGTGGATGAAGATGACTGGGAAGATTGCAAAGAGCCAGCAGAAGAGTTTATAGGAAGTACTGCAGCCGATCTGCTTGAGAATATTGGTACGACACCTGAAACACGCAGGAGAAGGAGCTCGATAGTTTGCCCAATATACAATGTAAGAAATTGTATTATTTAGAATCACTTAATGATGAAAACTTGAAATTTTTTTATGGTTTGTAACTAGCTTTAAACTTGTATTTTGTTACTATATATTAATTCACATATTTCGGTCTCACATTGGCCTCATAGGAAACCCTATATTATTATTTTTTTAAGTTTGTGAAGTGTTATTTATAATACAATATGAAAAACCTAAGTTAATTTAATCTTTAAACTAAGTAAAACAACAAAATTTAGAATGGAGTAGAATGAGAATATCTTTTTCTAAAAAGATCATACAATTGTACATAGGTATATATACACACATATACATACAATGAAGATATAGGAATCGTTAGAACTAAAATTTAACATAATATTTTTAAAAATACTTCCTTAAAAAATAGTCAAAAATAAAATTACAGGTTAAAAAATACTAAATATCCTAACTGGAACCTGCTTTGAACACTCTTATTTTCCATTAATTGGAAAATGACTATTCTTTTGCAAAATGCCTTTATCTAAAGCTCCACAACCTACTGAATTGAACCACATGCGATCAATTAGTATATTACCTATATCTTCCAAGATTTTCAAAAGAAAAAGAATTGAAAATCAAATCAGACTATACATTACTAGCACTCTTGCGCTACTGCACTATCTAATTATAGAAAGATCTATATTAAATTAGTCGAGTCAGCAAACAAAATATACTATCAATAACTTGTAGATGAGCATCGTATCTTTCAAGAAAAGTGGGAATTAGAGTTTTTTTGCTGTGAAGTGAAAGAAAAAATTGTTGGTTTGATTTGTAATAGTACAGTCGGTGTCCCAAATTATATAATAGAAAACGTCATTATGATATTCATAAAAGTATGTTTGACAAGTATAGAGGCATAGTCAGAAACGAAAAGTTAAATAAGTTAGTTAAAGTCCCGGGAGCGTGACGGCATTTCAAAATATATCCTTGTCCCGGAATACTGTCGCTGAAAGAGTTACTGAGTTGGCTGCCAATATAGGTGATCAGATAAAAACAAAATCAGATTCTTTCATTGCATTTTCTATTGCCTGTGTCGAAAGTACGGATGTGTGTGGTTTGGCGCAACTCGCTGCTTTTCTTCGTGCGGTTGATACAGATATCAATGTGTATAAAGAATTACTGGAATTAGTACCATTGCATGATACAACAACTGGGAAGGATATTTTCAATGCTGTTTATGGACTTCTGAAAAAGTACAATTTAGATTTGTCAAAACTGTGTTCCGTTGCAACAGACGGAACTCCTTTAATGATTGGAGTAAAAAATGGCTTCGTTAAAATATTACAGACAAAGATCAGAGAAACGGGCAGTGACAAACCAGATTTTCATCGTATTGATTGTATAATCCACCAAGAAGTTTTATGCTCAAAAGTGATCAAGTTGGAAAATGTTTTAAAGTCAGTGAAAAAAATTATAAACATGTCATGAGGCCTTAATCAGCGAAGTTTTCTGCATGTTTACGTGATTTAGAAAGTTAGTACACTGGTTTATCATATTATGCAGAGGTGTGATGGCTTTCGTGTTCTATGGTACTCAACCGGTTTTGGAAACTCAAAGAAGAAATACGCATTTTCATGAAAACAAAAGCAGAAGATGTCAGCTTATTATGCGATATACCTTTTTTACAAGATCTTTCATTTATGGTTCGTTAACGTTTTCAGGATTTTAAGACCCAAGAAAACTATTTTTCTCTATTTACTAGTCTTTTCACTATCGATATTGATAAAGTTCCCCCTCACTTGCAAATGGAAGTAATTGAGATTCAGTGTTAGACCCATTTAAAATAAAAATTTGATAGTGTTGGTACATTCGAATTTTATAAGTACTGGCCTGTTCAATACCAAGAAATGAGAAAATTTGCCTGTAAAATCCTGTCAATGTTTGGAAGTACCTATAAGTGTGAACAACTATTTTCTTTGATGAAAGGAAACCCGCAAGATCGCGATTGACGGACGCACACTTGGACGCAGTTTTAAAAGTTATTTCCGCCGATAAATTCGCGCCACAAATAGACAACTTAATTAAAGACAAAAGATGTCAAATATCTGGCAAAAGAATTTAATTTTTGTAGTTTTTTGTAATGTCCTTTTTATTGGAAATTTAATAAATAGACTTGTCCTATAATAATACTTTTTCTCAAGATTTTCAGTAGTTTGTCTTCTTTAAGATAAGGTTTTGCGGCCCACCTAGTCGATGGTCTTCACGCTTTTGGCCCACCAGTGACTGAATTTGACATGGCTGACCTAAATGATTATTTTATTAATGTAAGCATAAATGTTACCTCTGGTATCTCGACAAGTTTGGACCCTTTTTCGTTTCTCCCTCCATCGAAAAATGTCGCTGATAGCCTTTTGTTAAGCCCTGTTAACAGCACGGAACTATTAAAATATTCTTGCACCTGCCGGTCCGAGTCATAGAGTCCTTTGCAACACTAATAAATGAATCCCTTATATTCCCTGAATATCCCTTAAAACAGCTATAATTACTCCTCTTCATAAAGAGGGCGAAAAAACTAACTCTTGCAATTATCGCTAAATTGCCCTACTACCAGTGCTAGGAAAAATAATTAAAAGGTTACTGAAGGATCGTTTTATGCCATTTCTTCTTAAACATCAGATAATATCCCCGGATCAGTTTGAATTTTTACCCAACAAGTGCACCAATAACGCCATGTTCTCGTTGCGTAGCGACGTCTACTTATCCCTCAATAACAACCACCCCACCGCCTCAGTTTTTTGTCACTATGCAAAAACCTTTGACTGTGTTAGTCATCTCGGGAATAGGCAACAATTTGTAAGGGCAAATGGTTCTGATTCTGATTGTTAATTGATTACAAGTGGAGTCCTTCAAAGTTCGGTCTTGTGATCTATTCTTTTTTTGTTATACATTAATGATATTACCAACCTAAAAATTAATGGTAAAATATGTCTCTTTGCTGACGACACAAGCATAACATGGAGTCATTTTGATACAACGTCTTTACATTCTACTATTTCCAACGACCTTGTTACGATTAAAGCTTGGTCTGATTCCAATCTGCTTTGCTTCAATGTGGATAAAACGGTGACCTTATCTTATAAGTGCACTTTACAATCGCTTCAGCTACTTAACAGCAATAATAAAAATAAATAATAAAATACGTAATTAAATACATTGAGTCGATTAAATTCCTGGGTTTGAATAATAATAACAACCTAAAATGGTCTAAGCATATTGACACCTTAACTAAAAAACTTTCTACCGCCAGCTTTGCAATTCGATCAGTTTCAAAATAACTGGACGTGTCTTCTGCCAGACTTACTTATTTCTCTCTATTCGCACCCCATCTCCGCTATGGCCTTCCCTTTTGTGGCTGCTGTACCACCGAGCAATTTCTTAGTATTTTCAGAACTGCCAATACTATTTCAAAAAATGTGAAATATTAACACTTCCTGCATAGTTTATTTTAGAAGCCGTATGTTTGATAAGAAAATATATAAGCACATTCCCTGAAAGGCCACAACACGTTTATCCTACCAGAAACTCTAGGCATGACATATACCTTTCCATTTCTTCCACAGAATTAATAAAAAAATCAATCCCATAAAACTTTACAATCATCTTCCAGAACATTTAAAAACAATCCCTATGTGTGCACTCTTCCGAAAAAAAACTAAAGTGTACCTCATTGAAAGAACCTTGTACTCCGTTAATGATTTTTATAATGAATAAGTCTCATTAAAATGTTTTTATTTGCTTGTTTACTTAAATCTCTTTGGGTGTCATATTGCTGCACAGCATTTGAAAATATTTTATAAGGAATGAACTGTCTGATAGTCCGTTAACATTAATTATTTTTGTTGCATATTAGATTAAAATTATACATTTTCTTTTTTTTCTAATGCACTTTAGTTATTATATTAGTTCAGTACACTTTTTGTTTCCCTTTACTTGTTTTGGCTTGTATAACGATAACAAAATAGACAGAGAGAGAGACAGAGATTAATTAGGGTCACATCAACCCAGTGGATTTTTTAGTGTCTAAGTATTTGTTTCTCTTTTTTTTTTAATTTGGAGTTATATGTGATTTATTAAGGACGATTCTTTCAGAAAAGAAATTATTTTATCTGTATTTTGATAGGAAAGTTTGTTGTTCAGGGAGCCTGTGATGTCTAAACGGGATAGGTGGCTGGTGTATTTGCTTTTTCCATTAGATATTTATGGGTTAGATTAGTATGTCCGATGCGGAGTCTTGCCATTATTATAGATGCTATTCTGGAACTAGGGAGTATTTGATTATTCTCGTAATAATCTGTTTTGATTTCGTGTAGTTTTTTGTCTTGTGGGAGTAGATACCATTCTAATTGAATGACACTGTTTACTAGTTGTGTAGATGTTCTTTGAAGGTCCTTGCTCCAAAAAATGTTGTCAATAGCGATGATGTTTGGAGTTTCTGATTTAGCCAGTTGGTCCACTCTTTCATTGCAAGCTATACCCTTGTGACTTGGTAGCCATAAGAAGGTTACTTCTTTTCCCTTAATGTAGATTTTTTCCAGTTTATTATGGATGTCTTAAACTAGTGGGTAGTTATTTGAGTAGGCTTTTAAGCTTTCGAGGGCGCTAAGGGAATCGGTTGCAATGATCCATTTATTGAGGGAGTGGGAGAGTATGTACTCTACTGCTTTTAAGATGGCAAGGAGCTCAGCAGACATAATGCCAGTACTTTTATGAAGAGTGTAAGATGCTGCGTGAGTGGAGTGACAGTATGAGGCTCCTACTCTTGTGCTCGATTTTGATCCATCCGTTGCAATGATATTATGATTAGGGTATTTAGAGGAAGTAATATCTAAGAAAATTCCATTGGTAAATGTATTACTGTATTGGTTTTTTTTGTATTTAGTCATGGTGTAGTCAATGATGATGGGGGGAATGTTCCAGGGAGGGAAGAGGTAGTTGTCAACTTTGTGTGTTGCGGGGTATGCTGTTTGTAATCTTTGGGTTATTTGGAAATATCTGTAATTCGCACCTTTTGTATGTCTGTTTGTTGTTTCAGTTTGGTTTGCATATGATTACGAGAAGAATGATTTGTGATGTTGAATGGAGAGACGGAATCTAAGGCTGTCAGCATATTTCATTAAAAGCAACTCTCTGCGCCAGTGTAGAGATGGGCATTCGGATTTGCAGTATAAACTTGTTGCTGGGCTAGATTTAAAGGCACCAAGGACCATTCTTAAGCCTGAGTTGTGAATGGAGTCGAGTTTTTTAAGTTGATATGGGGATGCTGATCCGTAAGCCACATTTTAATCCAGATAGTAGTGTTAGAATTCTGAGGTCGAATGAACATTTTGTTTTTAAGTATTCTATGTGTGTTCTCCAGTTTAGGGTTGAGTCAAAGTATATTCCCACAAATTTGTGAGACGTTAGATTGGGAATAGAAATAGTGTTAATAGAGAGGGTAGAGATTTTGGGACAATTTCTTTTTTTGCAAAAGTGAACACAAGCTGATTTGTTTGGGGAAAACATAATACCGTTGAAGGTTGCCCAAGGAGAAAGTGATCTAGGCATTTTTGGATATATGATTCGCTAAGTTTATGATCTGCAGCGGTGTGGTGAATTAAGATATCGTCTGCGAAGAGTTTTACTGATAGTTGAGGGGGAATAATATTGTCAATGTAGTTTATAGCAATTATAAATAGTGTTGGTCTTATTACTGAGCCTTGTGGTACTCCGTTAGGTTGAGGATAATCAGATGAAAAATGGTTGTTAATTTTGACTTTAAAGTATCTGTCTGAAAGAAATGCAGAGATAAAGTTAAGCATATTTCCAGTGATATCCCAATTCAGGAGTTTGTTGATTATGGAAGTTCTTTTAACTAAGTCGAAGGCCTTGTTTAAATCGAGGAAGATAGCTGTAGTATGGTGATTTTTTGAAAATCCGTTTGGATAGCCATTTCTATTCCTAGTAGATGATCTATAGCTGATCTATTTTTTAAGAAGCCAATTTGTTCCTTCATTATGAGGTGATGTTTTTCTAGTATCCATACGAGGCGGTTATTTATCATTCTTTCGTATTCCATTCCAGGTGAGCTATCTCAACAAGAATTTCCTCTTGCATTAGAATGTGAGGAGCCCCATGATGTATGATAGGCGTTTAGATCTCCCATAAGTATAATGGGGGAGGGAAGCTGCGAGAGAACGTTTTTAAGTTGAATGGGTTGAAGTGGATATGAAGGGGGAATATATAGGTTACACAAGGTGATCTTTTGGTTCAGAAGATGGGCGGATATTGCACAAGATTCTAATTCAGTGTTTAATGATATTTCGTTATATGGGAGAGTGTCTTTTATGAGTATTGCTACTCCACTTGAGGATCTGTTTGTATTAGTTCTATCTTTCCTGACTATCTTGAAATGTTTGATATTAATTTTAGAGTTTTCGTTAAGGTTAGTTTCTTGCAAGAGAAAAAATGATGGATATAATGATTTTATAATTAATTGTAGGTCTTCAAATCTGTTTTTATGCCGTTTATGTTCCACTGGATTATCTGGGGAGACATGTTTAGTTACTTTTTTGTTTTGGAAGCTTTTTTGGGGGTAAGAGTAAGTTCTTGATCTAGTCGATGACTCGCATCGACCATCATTTCTATAAGTGATTCATTTGACGTATTTGGGGTTTTTGTTTTTGAGGAAGATTGGGATGAACTTTTTGGTTGATGTATTTTAGAAGGTTTATCGGGAGGTTTTTTCGAGTTGGAGGTGTTTTGATTTTTTAGAGTAAGTGTTGGGGTTTTGATGATGGGTTTTGGGGTGGCAGGGGTTGTTGGGGGAAATGATTTGGCAAGGTGTAGGTTGGAAGGAAGGATGGGGGTGTTTAGGTGTTTGGAAATGGGGGTTGAGAGAGTGGGTTGAATATCGCATTGAATCGCAACTGAAAAAGTTAATGGTTTAGGTGTGGTTTTTTTTAGTTTTTTGAGTTAATGCGATGGAGTTATATGGGGATATGAATGTAGGATTAAGCTGTCGATATTTTCTTTTTGCCTCAAAATAAGAGATCTTCTCTAGGGTGCGGATTTTTTGTATTTCGAATTCCTTTTTGTAGATTTTACATCCCTTATATCTGGGAGAATGATTTTCATCGCAGTTAACACATATTTGAGGAAGAGTGCATGTTGATTCGGGGTGTGCTGGATGACCGCATGAGGGGCAGCTTTCGGGGTTCTTGCATGATTTGGAGGTGTGTCCGAATTTGTTACAGTTGTAATGTGGGTTCTCACCCTAATAGCGAGGTAGCCGGCTTTTATTGTGGGGAGGAGGGAGTGGGTGTTAAAGGATAGGATAAAGGTGTTTGATTTTGTCGATGGGTGTTTGGAGGGTATTCTAAATACGTTTGTAACTCCTTGATCACTGAGGTTTGTGAGGATTTCTTCATCGCTACAGTTTAAGGACGAGTGAGGCTGTGTTGTGACCTCAAAATTTTGAAGTTTAGTTAAATTTGGTGCATTTAGTGATTGTGATTCATTAGATACCTCTATCATTATCGATCCATCATTTAGTTTGGTAGTGTTTTTAAGGGTTCCAAAAAATCCTTGTAAGGATTTATAAATAAGAAAAGGGGACGTTTCTCTAAAGGATCCTTCAATTTTTTTAATTATAAAATATCTGTTCGACTGCGGTACCGTTCGGTTGTGCTTTGTTTTGCGTTCCTCGCGGTCGAGCTGCTTCGCAGTACGTGCGTTTGTTCTGTTTTGGTTTCGCTGTGTATTTTTGTTTCGAATTTTTCATTTTCTAAATATGGCTGAATACAAGTGTGACAATTGCCGTAAAGAGTTTTCTGAGAAAGACAAATACAATAAACTTCGTTGTAGTGGCGAGTGTAAACGATCTTTTTGCATGAATTGCACGGGCCTTGATAAGGCTACCACAAAAATCTTGACATTACCAAAATCAACCCACCTCCGATTTTTCTGCGCCCTGTGCGACTCCCCTAGTTTGAAATATCTCAACGATAAAATCACAAAGGTATCTCAAAATTTGATTCCACATGAACTTTTTGATTCAGTCGCAAACCGTGTATCCCAATTGTCAAGTAGTGTACCGACAATTTCTGAAATGTATGACATTTTAGTGAAGAGTGAATCCAGTGGGATCTCATGGAGAAAAAGATTGACGATATCCACAATCTCTCGAGGGAGTTTTCCGCTTACAAGCCAGATATGTTATTAACGTCTCTAAGGGATATGGAACAGAATATTTTCAATATTTCTCAAATCCTCTTCAACAATGCCGAAGAAGCGATAAAAATCCAAGTACAGGACTCCTCTTCAATTGAATTAAAAGCAGGTATTGCTAACATTAAGAGTAACCTAACTTGTGTAACTGACTTGGTAAAGGATTTATACTCCAAATATGAAAACCAACATAAGTGTAAGCATATCAAAAATACATACCCTACCACCATATCCTTGCCTACACCAACTATGGAAACTACCTGCTCCACCGCCTCTACACAAACTGAGGTAACACCTACGGATATTCCCAGTACTACTGAAGGCTCCAGCAAGCTGGCTTGTAATAATACACAACGGTGGCACTATGTAGTCGTAAGAAATCTTCCTGCAGGGTTTACGCCTAACAACATAGTTTACTACGTTAAGGAGAAGCTTGGGACTACAGAGTTTATTCGCTGCTACCACCTAATCAATCATATCTCAAATATTGATTTTAAAATTGGAACTCAGTCAAAAAAGTCAGCTGAAAAGCTTTTAGACAGCAATCTAAAGCTGTATCCGAACTTTAAGAAAAATCTACACCGAACCTCCCACCTCCCTCCACACCGAAAAAACTGCCCACCAACTCGAGCTCCGTCAGTTCACTGGTTGTCTCCTCTCCAATTTCTCAAAAGGGCACTATAATATCTTCTGACAAAGAGGCCATTGCTGCCTGTAAAGCAAATGTCTTGTTGAGCGACAACTGCTACAGTCTTTCCAAGAAAGCTTCTATTGACCAAGAACCTATTTTTGATCCAATGTCTCCCCCAACAGTGAAGCTTACGCGAACCGAAAAAAGTTCTGATAACCGTTTCCTCATGTCTAGACTAAGAGAACCAGACATTTTAAAGGCCTTCAAGTTATATCTCGCCTTCCTGTATGACCAACCTGCGCCAATTCACTTTGAAGGGTTTACAAATACAAGCACCAGGCTGTTTTTGACTTCTGAAGGCATTCCTATAGATTATAGAACCCTACATAAGATATATTTCGATTTTCATGCTGCTTACGGATTTAACGCAGCAGAAGTGGAAGCGGATCTTGCAGCCTATGGATCCTATATATCTTCGGAGAGAACGATCCATCTTCAGAGGACCAGAGAATGCCATAAAAACTAGTTTACCAGCAATTCTCCCAAAAAAAAATTTTAGAAAACACGACGTGTCCTGAGGAACTAGATACCTCAAAACTTCCTGTTGTTACTAGTCTTAATATGGTTCTAATTAATATTGCTTCTCTAAGAAATAAAACTGACGAGTTGTACCTATTTCTGGAAGAATTGGAGTTGCCCCAACTTGTTGCAATTACTGAGCACTGGCTGAATCTAAACGAACCCTTTTATATTGAGAGGTATACCACAATAGCTAGATATGACAGAAAAAACTCAGCTCATGGGGAAACACAAACACTGATTCTAACCCTAAATGGAGATTTCATGTCGGTATCTAAATATGATCATTTGTTAGCGGATAGCTCTTTTCAATTCTCTATAGTATATAATCAAAACCTTGATCTTTATGTAAATTGTATTTATAGATCACCAAACTCTGATGTACAATCATTTTTAAATAGCCTGGTAAGTTTGCTAGACAGTCTACCGATTAAAGGTAAAAAAATTCTATGCGAGGACTTTAATATTGACTATGCTACTATTTGTGCCATCCATCCATCCAAGCATAACTTGGAGTGATTTTGATACAACGTCTTTACACTCTAGTATCTCCAAAGACTTGGTTATAATTAAGGCTTGGTCTGATTCCAATATGCTTTGTTTTAATGTCGATAAAACGGTGGCGTTATCTTATAAGGGAACTTTACAACCACTTCAGGTACATAACAGTAATATTGAATACGTAGAGTCGGTTAAATTCCTGGGTTTAAATATAAATAACAACCTAAAATGGTCTAATCATATTGACACCTTAACTAAAAAACTTTCTACCGCCTGCTTCGCCATTCGATCAGTTTCAAAAGAACTAGACGTTCCTTCTGCCAGACTTACTTATTTCTCTTTATTTGAATTCCACCTCCGCTATGGCTTTCCCTTTTGGGGCTGCTGTACCACCGAGCAATTTCGTAGTATTTTTATGCTTCAAAAGAGAGCCATTCGTTATTTGTTTGGTCTAAATAATAGAGCTCACTGTCAATACTATTTCAAAAAACATGAAATATTAACACTTCCTGCATTATTTATTTTGGAAACGGTATGTTGCTGAGAAAACATATAAACACCCTCCCAGAAAGGCCACAACATGTATACCCTACCAGAAACTCTAGGCATGATATATATCTTCCTATTCCTTCCTGAGAATTAATAAAAAAATCAATTATTTACAACGCCATAAAACTTTACAACAATCTGCCAGTACATTTAAAATCTATCCCTATGCTTGCACAATTTCGAAAAAACACCAAAGCATACCTCATTGAGAGACCATTTTACAGCGTTAATGATTTTTACAGCGAGTAAGTCTCTTTAAATTGTCACTAAATTCGCTTGTTTACTTTTGTGAGTCATGTCCTAACTCGTAGCATAGAATTCTGAAAATCATCATATAGAGAAAAGAACTGTTGAACATTCACTTAAAACTTAATTATTTTTGTTAGGTATTGGATTAAAAACAAAATTTAATTCTTTTTTGTATACTACATTCTACACTAGTTCATTATACCTTCTGTTTAACATCACAATTATTTGTATAACTATAATAACATAGAGTTTAAGGTCGCATAGTTGCAATTTTGATTTCAATGTCATCGAAATTATTCACCTCGTACATGTGTGTTTGTTTACTTTTATAAGGTTATTAGGATTCATTAACTGTTTTGCGGCAATGTTATGTTATATTCTAACGTGTGTTTTACGATTTGGTAAATTGATAATTTACATTTTTAAAAAGCATTGACCTATCGAAATTCTTTTCGATTAATGTTTTGATATGTCTTATTTTAGGTATATTTTGCTTTGTCCATAAAATTGTAAAATTTTTCTGCCGCAATAAAGCATACTTGTGTTTGTTTGTTTGTTTTGTTTATTGTAAGTATTACTAATAGGCGACTCAACTCTCGGTCTTTTCGACCCGTAATTTGTATTTATTCCAGTAATGTTTGCCTGCATCTCGGCCTGGTTTCCTACCGAGGATGTTGGATTCATTAACTCCTTTACAGCAATGTTACGAATATAACGAATGTTATATTTACAATTTATGTATTTGCATTGACCTATCGAAAAATATGATTTTTTTTTTGATTAATGTCTCATTTTTTCATTGTTTTGTTTTGTTTTTTTTTTTGTTTTAAGGTAAATTTCGCTTTGACCATAAAATTGTAACAATTTTCCTGCGTCAATAAAGCATACTTTTGTTTGTATCTGATGATATTTTTCATTCAATTAATAACCAAAAAATTTGCGTTCTGATAAAGTTGGGCTATTCTAAAGCTGTTGATTTGATTAATCACAAGAAAATTCTTGTCATTTTACAATATATTGGATTTAGCTCTTTGTCAATAAATCTTATGATGTCATATTTAACACGCGGAATTTAGCAGGTCAAATTTAACGGTCTATTATCTACACCCCTATCAGTTACGCAATTACACCCTGCATTACAGACCCATATTAATACATATGGCTGAACGTATCCTTAAAAGCGCCAATCATAATTTGTTATAACATACAAATTGTATACTACTTAAAATAAGAACCCTATATAAACTAAAACTTCAAAAAAAAAAACAAAAAATACCACACTAGTAGAATATATACGTATTTCCGACTTTTTTTGATAACTTGTATAAACACACATTTTTTTAGATTATAAGTTAACACTTTAAAACCCTTTCATTTTCAGACGGCTTCCCTTTATCAGAGTCCAAGAAGAACTTCTTTGGTTTCCAACCCTCATGCTTCGCCATCCATTAAAATAACCATGGAAAAGACAACACAAACGGAAAATAAACTACCCAAGTGGAAACAATTTTTATATTGTCTGAAAGGAGACGATAAATTCAGAAAACAAAGGCAACGAGAAGCTGCTGCTTTAGGTAAAAGTAAAGCAATTAACACGTACTACACAAGACATTAAGGCCTTGTAATAGTCTGATAACCGCTAATATCGCTAAAGACCGGATGATACGTGGATTTCTATAATAAAACAACCTGCTGTGAATGTATTCAAACAATTCGAGAATATAGTCATTTAAAAATAAAACTTTACCGTCTAAACATTGGATTTCTAGATCTCGCTGAAAGTTTTCGAAATTTATGCGAGAAAAAGACCTTTAAAAAAATTGAAATCTTATTCATTTCATTAAAAATTGCAATGTTAAATTTAATGCATTCGTAGTATTGCCACTGGGCGCTCATCAGAAAATCTAGAGGCAAACACAAAACGAAATGATGTAATTGCGCCTATTAAGCAAACCCGTATGTGCGCCCACCGCACCGGCAGCAAACTCGTTTGTGTCGATCCACCAACGGAAATGCCTGAAAATAATGCGTTGCTATGGCAACGAGAGTATCGCATATACGAAGACCGCGCCGCTAGGGAAGAGCCGCAGTTTAACGCTTCCGTTGGTATTCTACGTAAAGTAGATCGCAGCGATCGCGCTTTATTCAGTATTTTATGAAAATGAATTCGTTTGGGCTCGTTAGCTGTTTGTAGTTTGTTAGAAACTCCATTTTCCCGTTGGAAAGAAGATGACAAAAAGGACCTTTTAATTACGGGTCGACAAACAAGTGTGCTGACAGTTAGTGCTAAAAAAGACATTAAAAATTCTGGTAAATTGTACAATATTCATTTCAAAAATTCTTGGTTTTCTGAATTTAAGTGGCTGTGTAGCAGTGGATATTTGCAAAAAATGTTTTGCATGCGATGCTCATTTTAGACCTTGTCTGTGCTATTTTTCTCCAACACTTCCCCTATTTTTTTACCCACGAGCCGCCACTGAATACTGATTCAAGATGGCGGAACGATATGGTGGCTAAATATAATATTTGTAATCGTGAAAAAATCATCTTGTTGGTTCATCTGTCAGTTTAGAGCAAAGCTTAACCCATTAAGGACTGAATTTCCAATTTTTCTTAAATTTGAATAAGGACCGAATATTTTAGTAAAAAATAATTCTAAAAATAATCTTTCGAATAAAAAATTATGTATTTTAAAGCCATTTTCAAAATGGCGGCCGTTCCATATATGGAACGCTAGTCTCATAAGGTGTAAAAAATAAGACTTACCACATATAACGAAATATTTTATTTTGTGTACTACTTCGTTGAAATAATAATTTTATTTGATATGAAAATCAACAAAACAGTCAATACATAATCCTACGTCACATTTTCGACACTGAGTATGTACAGAGCATCCGGTGTGTGCACATATTCGACGTTTGTTATTTGGCACATATTCGACAAAATGATCTTTCCTGTCAAGGCGAATATCTGGAGATACTTTCGAATCACTTGAATACGAAGACGATCTTCCAGCTGACTTTGGCAAGTTTTAATACTTTTTGAGATAGGACTGTGCGATTTCTCTTCTTTTATACACGATCCATGCATTTTGAATTATTGCATCTAAAAGCCAAGTGAAAATTGGCCACCACCATTTTTGTCCTCTTATGCTTATTCGGTAAACGTTGATGTTAGAATCCATTTGGTCCGTGCCTCCCATAAACTCATTATATTTTTGAATGCACCTTGGCCGTTTGATGATGACTTTCTATTTTTCGACAGCTGAATATCTTCGGGCGTTTGATAGTTAGAAAACAGGGTGAATGGTTGAAGCTACAGTGACAACTGAATTATCCATCCATCTAGAAACTAATATTTGTCTATCTTCAGTCGATGCGTAATCAAAATCACCCCTCTTTGCCTTTTTCATAGTTTTTGTATCCGATATTGGGCAATTTTTTGATAGTCGATTTTCTCTAATTGTGCCAGTTCCATTATATCCTTGCTTTTTTAAATATGCCAAAAACTTAATAGAAGTAAATAAATTGTCGAAGTAAAAATGATATGGAAGCGATTTTGTTGCTTCTGGCAGGTCATCAATAAATTGAATTAGTGGAGCTGGGGCTTTACCAAATTCTTTTTGGTGCTCAGGATTAGACTTTGGTATGGCGCCTTGATATATTTCAAAATTTATCAGGTAACCATTTTTTGAATTCATAGACCAACATTTGTATCCAAATCTGATAGGTTTTCCCCTAATAAATTGTTTACAGCCACGACGTCCATAATATCCAATCATACTTTCGTCATACGAAATTTCATTAGATGGAATAAAATGATCTAAAAAATTGGTTTTTATTTTGTTAACTAATGGTCAGAGTTTGGTCATTTTATCATTAGGGTCGAGTTTCGAGTCATCTGAGCAATGTAAAAGCCTCATTATTTCAATAAATCTGTCACGTCTCATAGTTTTATGTACTCCAATATTTCTAAGATCTTCCCCAGAATCCCAATCACTTTTTTTCGAAGGTTTATTGTCATACCCCGATACTATTAGTATTCCCAGAAAGCACCTCATTTCATTATAGGTAATATTTGGATTTTGGAAATTTTTAAATGCTGCATACTTGTTACTTGCCTGAACCAAGAAATCTACTATATGATCTGTAATAAAAAGTTCGAATGTCTCAACTGGAGTCATTTTTCTGTACTTGGAGCTATCAGATTCTGGAAACAAAACTATATCCTCACCTGGTAAGTCAGTTTGCTTCAACCATTTTCAGATTTTCTACACGTTTCTTGCCAAATGTTGATAGCGGTACATCGTCTGGGTTATCACAGATTTCAGTTCCATCATCCACATTTCCTACTCTCAAGCCACTTTCCATTACAAGTTCAGCCGAAGCCTGAAGCTGCTTCCCTGACAGATTGTCCAATAATCCTCCAGAATCCTCATCCGCAGAATCTTTATCCGATAACACTCTACACTTTGGCGGTTCAATAAAAACTGATTGCACGGCATCATTGACGTTAAAATCTTCCCAAAATTCTTTACTTTCAAATAAATCAACCACTTCTTGCACCGAAAGCGTGGAAGAAAGAAATTGATATATTAAAGAAAGCAGAACAAATAATTACTCTAAACGCCTAGTGTTCCTTATATGGAACACATTAGAAAAACAACTGCAATTACAATGTTTTTTAATATTCTAATATGATTGTAAACACATACATTCAGCAACACCAGAAGCCTTTAAAATATATTTTTTTAGCAACCAAATGTTAATAAATAATAAATAATTAACTACTTACTTATTGCGTCCCGACATTTTTTTCCACACTAAGCACATAAACAAACTAACAGAAATCGCTCCCGGTATTATTTCAAATATTGCTACTAAAGCCACCGCGTCGTGCATATACTACCGGACCTGAAAACGTTTACAATAATCAATTGGTTTATTTTTAAATAAATTTAGGACAGTTATTGTAGGGCAGTGTTATGCGTTTCATATATGGAACGCTAGTCATTAATGGGTAGCCTAAAAACTACTAGCCAGAGTAACTTCAAATTTTGGCCAAAAGTTAAAGGTCATATGGGATGGATGACCTCGTAATATTTTGGGAAAAATCCATATGCCGGAATAAGATGGTGGCCTTGGGAAACGTTAAAAAATGGTTACTGAAAAAACTATTTATCCGAATTATCTCAAATTTTGCAATCAAATCAAATAAATCAAACTTAAGCAACCGGAAAAGTAAAATTTGTGTACGCAAATAAATTTTATGTTATTTTATTTGTTGTAATAGTTTGCCGCTTCACCTATAAAGTACGCCATCTAAGCGGTACGGAAAATTAATCGAGGATTTAGTAAATTTCGCACTCGTCCACTTGTAATTGGGATGTGCCTAGAGTCTCCATGCACTTGCCGCTAGAAGGTTCTAGCTATTTCCAGTGGCGCCTATACAGTTCGAGCATTTGTTTTCGTTTCTATATAAATGCGTTGCGTTGAATTGGAATTATTATTTTGAAGTAACGATGGCGAGCAAAAGAGGAAAACAATTCGAAGCGGTGCACGTGAAGTTCTTGCGAGCGTTATAGAGGCCTGTACTAGAGAAGCTGAAAATAATAGTTTGACTATGCCAATTCAAAATTCAGAACGCGCTGCATTTTACACTGGTGTTTCGGAAAGTAGTGTAAGAAAAATTCAAAGAGAACATAACGATCGCTCATGTTCTACTTCACCTTTACAATCTCCTGGAAAAAAAAGATCCCGATTATCATACAAAGATAAAATTGACGATGGTGATTTTCAAGTAATTCGACGAAAAATAGAGGATTTTTATATAAACTTGAAGAAGGTTCCGACCTGCAAACCCCTACTTCGTGCTGTAAAAAATAAAATAGATTTTCCGTACGGGTATAAAACCTTAAATCGGCTTTTACGATCAAATGGTTTTCTTTGGCGCAAGTCAACAAGCCGAGAGACCCTATTGAACTTGCATGGGCAGGAGTAAAAAAATATATTTGAGAGCGCAACACCGGTGAACTTTCAATTAAAGATTTAAATAAAATAAAATAACAATATCGGCTGAAAATTGTTAAATCTGTTCGTTCTATTGAAGATAAATACTGGGAAGTAGATGGCAAAATTGAAACGGTTATTGATGATTTAGTTATCACACTGGGATCTTCAAGTAGTGACGACGAAACCTCATCATTTTCAGAGGAAGACATCAATTTAGAAGGAATCGAACTATTAGAATCACAGCCGTCAACCTCAAAAATGGCTTAGTTTAGGGGAGCCAGCACTGATTCCAGTGAACAAGATTTATCAAAATTTTAACTTTTGCAGTTCGACTTTGGGCTATTCGGGTACGCCAAAAGTGATCGTTTGTCTCCGTCTGTCATATTACTTTGTACAGGAGGCGTGATTGTGAAGTACTATACAGGGCGTTTCCTAATTGCGTGCTAATGTTAAAGGGGGTGATTCTTGGACCTTTTTAAGAAAAAAGTTTAATATGAACCTAAAAGTCTTAAGTTTGGAGATAAAGGGTTTTAAAAAAACATTTTTTTTAATCCTAATTCTGATGCTATTATAGATAAATAACTGTGTGAAATTTGATACACGTCTTTTATGCATAAAAGGGCATTTTTTATTAACAATCGATTTTTGAAACTTCTACCAGTGGCGTGCATATGTAATTAACCTGGGTAAATCCGTATGCTCCTTAATACAATAGCATCAGAATTGATGAAAAAAATTTTTTTCTTTTTAAACTTTACCATCCTGTATCTCAAAAGTTAAGACTTTTAGGACATAAAAACACCCCCTTTAACATCAGCACTCAATTAGGAAACGCCCTGTGTAGTACTTCACAATGACGGCCCCTGTATAAATAATATGACAAACGGAGACAGACGGCCACTTTTGGCATACGCGAGCAGCCCAAAGTCGAACTGCATAAATTAAAATTTTGTTAAATCTCGTTCACTGGATCTGATGCTGGCTGCCCTTGTAAAATCTGGACTTGTAAATCGTCTATCACTATACTGGGTGGTCCAATAATAGTGGACGTAGGCAGTAGCCGGGGAACCGTTAATGACAGAAGTCAAGAAAAAATATATTTATAGGTAAATCGATCAAGAAAAATCAAAATTAAATCATTTTAAAATTCGAAAATGCGCCGTTTTTGCAACACAAAAGAAATACAGAAGTGCGGTACACGAAAGAAAAGAGACAAATATAGATAAAGGTTTATTAAGCATAGTTACATTTTTTAATTATCTGAAGGGCGTATAGTCAAAAAGGAGTGCCATATTATTTAAAGAACGACGGGACACCACTGCTTTAAAGAGATTTCTTGGCCGACCTTCCTAAACCGATCCACTTAATAAACCGATACGAATTCAGCATGACGTAAAAAAATGCCTGCGGTTAATGTAAAAATTACCTGAATTTATATTAAATTATGCTCAAAAATCAAGTGTGCCGTAAGTAGAAACTCAAAATATTGGTAGGAATCCAACATGATGGAACAAAATATGTTTAAAAAGACAATATATATATTTGTTACTAAATGACTATTTATCGAACTAAGTTGGATCAAACGTCTGTGTTCCTAATAAATGGAAAGATAACGAGGGAAGTTCCGGGTAAAGGAATTTTGTTTTGATAATTAGCGTTTTATTTTGTTAAAAATTAAACTTAAACGTTAAAACAAAAATTAAAAAAAAATACTACCAGTTTACAAAAAGTAAATCATTTAACAATTATTAACCAGCGCTCTGTGGAAATAATAACTATTATGTTGTGTTTAATTTTAATTAATTAAACTGGTCCTTAGTAAAAATAGGCAACAAACCAAAACGGAATTTGTTGTCTCCTCTTTTATAAGCTGTAAATTTGATTAATAATCCTTTCTGATGTACTTATTATAAAAAATAATATTTGCGAAAAAATAAATGAATATAGATGGAAAAAAATGTTTTTTTTTGTTTTAGATTCAAGTAAGAATGGTCATCATGGTATCCGACATGTTAATAGTGTCTCACTTATCGACAGAACAGCAAGAGTGATTTTTCCAGCGTCTTTCGGGCTATTTAATCTTTTTTACTGGATGATGTATATCATGACTCAAGAAAACTTCAAATGGGGAGATAATAAATTAAACCCACAGAGTCACTAGAAAATATATTCTAAGAAATTTATTTATAGATGGGGTAATAACCTTAGTAACATAATATTCTCTTTACAAACACTCGCCGCTATGGTTGAATATATTAGTTAACAGTACAAGGTGGCGGCCATTACCAAATAAAGATATTTTTAATTATATTGCTGATGTAAAACATGTTGGTTATTAAATAATGTGCTGATCAATAAAAAAGCGTTTTTTTTAAACAAAAATTATGACAACCAATGTTGTGAGGGTAAACATTACCGTATATTTTATTAAATAAATTAATATAATTTCTCGATTTTTTACTCTATTTTTTTTTTCCAAAAAGAGGTCACATACAGGGTGTTCCGGATAAGAATGAACTCTACAGGAATCTCGTAAACTTGTTGTAAACCAACCACCATCAACTTTATTTTTTTAAATAGTCGAAAAAAATAGTGGTGTGCTTAATAAGCTCTATTTTTAATTCTAAATTCAATGACATATCACACTTTGCATTTATTTGACGTTTCGGACTCAAAAAAAACATCATCAGTGATATTCGACGATGATTCCGCAAAAACGAAACGCCGTAACAAAAATTTGATTAGTTTATATTGTCGAGAAGAAAAAGTTGCTATGGTAACGCAAAATTTATTTTGATCTAGATCTTACCGTAGATTTTAAAAAAATTATTAATTATTTTATTTGTATTGGTATCAAGTGTGAATAGTATTTAAAGCGATAAGATGAATAAAGTTGTTTTTTTTATTAAAGCAATTTACATCAACAACAATTATTATTAATAATGTTAATACAATAATAAAGTTTTAAAAACTTAACCTACAGAATAATAACAAATTTATGAACTTATCTAATTTAGATGTGAAGCATTGTATTAGTATTAAGTTACATAAAAACTTATTATTAACTAAATACAATTAACCATTTTTCTTATTTTCAAAAATGCCGCCCTCATTTTCTAAACAACAAACAATTTCGTTCATTACATTTTCTAGCATTTCCGGTGGTATTTTTCGGATGGATTCTCGTACTGCGGCTTTTAATTCTTCAATATCTTGAAATGTTTGCCAATAAACGTCATTTTCCAAACACCCCCCAAAGGAAAAAGTCCAGGGGTGTAAGGTCTGGTGACCGAGGAGGCCAGCTAATTTCCGAATCGATTTCTTAAATAATCTATGTTGAGTCCTGAATTGTAAGGGGGAGCCCCATCTTGTTGGAACCACATGTTATGGGTTAAGTTGAAAGGCAAGTCACCCAGTACCTCTTCAATTTCGTTTATTAGGAACTGACCATACCTTTCGGAATTGAGAGTTCCAAACATTTACTCCAAACCGATTCTGGTGTTTGGATGTGCGGAATCGGTTTTCATTTTTTGTTGACCAATAATGTCTATTTTTTCTATTAAATAAACCTTTGTTAGATAAATAAGTTTCATCGGTCCAAAGAATCTGTTAGGGAAATTGGGGATTTTCATCGCATTTTCATGTGAACCACTCACAGAAAGTAGTTCTAGGTTCTTCGTCTCCAGGATGCAAAGCATGGCAGATACGGTATTTATAAGGATGGTATTTCTCTTTACGCAGGATTCTATGTGCAATGGTTTTTGGCACTTCTTGCTCTTTCTCGATGGTACGGAGTCCTGTACTATCATCTTCTACAGCAAGCAAAACTCGCATTACTTGTTCAGGGTTTTGCGATTTTTTACGATGACGCACTGGCTTTTCAAAAGCGCCATGTTCTTTTAGGTTTGTCACTAACCTTTTGAAAATGGATCGGCCTGGTTGACGCAGTTCGGGGTATTTTTGAAGATAACGCATTTCTGCTTGCGCGCAATTTTGATGACTTTCAATGTAACATGTAATCGTATCAAATTTAACTTCATTGGAATAATGTGCCATTTTTACAATACTTCTTTCTTCTTTTATTTTCTTCTCGACAAGATAAACTGATCAGATTTTTGTTCCGGCGTTTCGTTTTTGTGGAATCATCATGGAATATCACTGATGATCGTTTTTTGAGTCCGAAACGTCGAACAAATGCAAAGTGCGATAAGTCATTGAATTTAGAATTAAAAATAGAGCTTATTAAGCACACAACAATTTTCTTCGACTATTTAAAAAAATAAAGTTGCTGGTGGTTGTGAAGAAACGAAACGTCGGCTTCGAATCCAACGACGCCATCTTGTAGAGGAGAAAAATGACAATGAAAATGTAAAATTTGTTTTCCAATATTTTTTAAAATAGAACCAGAAAAAAATAAAAACGAAATCGCGAGTTTTCGGTTTTTTCTTAATTTCTTCGGAAGTACTCGGAATGTTCCAAATCTGAAAACGTCATCTTGCAGAGTTCAGTGGAGCGCAACTTTTTTCTAATTTAAACATCTCTGCATCTCTGCTAGTTTACGAGATTCCTGTAGAGTTCATTCTTATCCGGGACAACCTGTATACAAAACCGATGATTTTCGACTTTTGTTAGGTCCCCGTTACCGGAAAATAAATCATTTGGTTATTGACTTCTTTCAAAGTGGCGTCATATGCAATATGCATAAAAGCGGCAAGTTTTTACTTCTCTTAAATTCCTTTTAACGGATAATTAGGCGTTCCCTTAAAAAAATGTGACAATCTCCAGGTAATTTACTAACTTTTATAACAGCAAGAAAATTGGTAATTAATCCCCTAATTTATTTTTTTTACCGTACCACCGTAATTTATGAAACGAATGACTTATGGTAATTTAGCATCACTGATGACAAACTAACCAGATTTTTTTTTCTGAAAGTCACGTTTTTAATGATAATCGAAAAACATTACGTACCCCTGAATAATTACGTTACGTTTGATACGAATTTGTGAAACCTCACTTGTCGAGGATGTAAATTATATACGCCTATTTCGTGTATGCTTAGATGAGCGGATTTAACTACAAACATAGTTAAACTGTATAATTACTATATTGTAGTCTAAATACTTATAATTTTATATAGTTATATTTTTTATTTTTACGAAATACTCTAAAAAATAGAGAATATTCACTTTTAAAAAGACAGAATTTTATCTATTTTGTAACTAAAATAAATTTCCCCCTGAATGGACCCCAATTTTTTATACCGAAAAAAAAATTATATTTACTCTTTCCCATTTTTCAATATTTCATTTACTTTCCGAAATATCGACCATCATCAGTAAATTTCTACGTATGTAAAGTACAGTAGGAACGTAGCAAAATCGAAACTGAATATTTTTTTAAAATCTCGTGGTCGAACATAATAATATACCATAATAAAATTTTGGAAAAAAAATTAAATTTTTCGGCTGAAAAAATCAGTTTTTTGCTTATAAATCGAAAACGATACGAATTACGGAAAAACTTGTACCGGTAACATTTAGAGGCAAAAAAAGTACACACTCTGACACTTTGCGTTTGAGGATACAGTGGTCCGTTTAATAGTTATAGGCCAAAAACTGAAAATCAGTTTTTGATCGATATTTCACAAACGAAATGGATTAGGCGAAATCTCAATTTTTTTTTCGAAAGTACCGATAAATACCTACAAAAAAGGAAGAGCAACTTTTTTTCCTAAAACTTATAGGACCTGAGTAAATCGAAAATCAAACTTTTTAATTTTCAATCGATGGTTATTTTGGCCATTTCGGACCATACTCGTAATGTGTTATAAAATAACGTATAAAAGGGTTTTTCACTCCGCAAAAATCGTTTTTGATATTTTCAGACGCATCAGAGTAACATATTTCGAGATACAGACCTTCCTCAGGATCGTTTTACATTACGTCTTATGTAATTTTTTTTTGGCTTTTTTTATATTTTTAAGCATTGCGTCCGACAACTGTCCAAAATCTAAAACATTTTTATTCTTATATTTTCTTTTGTTTTTTGATTAGTTCTCGAGTAATTTACCATCCTTATAATGACTATACGTTGCGTCTTATGGATGAAAAAAAAATAAATTTTGTTTTTCCACATTCCCATAGCCCTTATTTAATATTTTGGGTCAAATCAATATTTTTTTATATTTCAACATTTTCTGGAATCGCAATTAGATTTTGAGATATTAATTTTTAAAAAATAAATGTAAATGAAAATAAATACAAATTACATTATATCTTATGGGAAAAAAATACTGATTTTTTTCTAAAAATTTCAACATCTGGTACACGATAAGCAAATGTGAAACTAAATTTTTTTTATTCTTACACGTTTTTCAAAATTTCACCTAAATTTCGAGATACTGATCACCCTCAGGACCAATTTACGTTTTGTCTTATGGAAAAATATTTTTTCTTTTTTTTAAATATAATTTACAATCACCGCATTTTATTGCCGCTTAGCTCAACGCCCAAAGTTGCCAGTCAGCGACGCACAGCATCCGATCGGCTGAAAAGGGTATTTCAAAAACAAGGCAGTTTTAAAGCCCTCAAAAAATCATAAATAAAACCTAAGTAAGGTTTGTTCATATAAAGCTGCGTATACATTTGAGCATTCGAGCCGAATGAGCAAGGCGAAGGCGAATGAGCATTCAGATGTGGACGCCTGAGCAACGTGCGCCCAACAGACTTAGCCCGATCCAAATTTTGTCGGTACATCAAAGTGAGCCAGAGGCGTGTGGTGAAATTTTAAGAAAGGGAAGCAATTTTTAGAAACTTACCTATTTGTAATGTAATTCGATTCTTCGATCATTTTTTGCAAATTCATCAATGACGTCATCATAAAAACGTCGATGCTCCGACATATTTTGGAGAAGTTTATTTTCAATTCACAACAGCGATGTATGCGAAAGTCTCTCCTGCCCCGCTGAATTTCTCACGAAATTTTTTATACGTCTAAGTGTTGAAAAATTGCGTTCTACTGATGAAATTGTGGCAGGTATTGTCAATATTAATTCACACAATTTTGACACCTCCGAGGAATCTTCCAGCTACTTGTCTTTTAAAAATTGCATTAGTTCCTTAGCGTTATTTTTTGCGCTAATGTCATCAGTTTCGTAAATCACTTTTAGTTCAGATCGCAGTAACACTCGGTCGAAGACTTGGCCATAATGAAGAAGAAGAGATTTAAACGCATCTTCTGGAAAAGTTTTTCCTTTAAATGCATCAAAATTGTACAGCTCGAGGAATTTAAAATCATTTAAACCGTTAAATCTATAGTTTATTTGTTGCTGAATTTGATCGATTATTTCATAAAAGAGGCGTCTGTATGATGTTTAAACATCTCCGATCTCGAAGACGCTGGGCTTGTGGCTCTACATTTAACGTCATCGTTTTCTTCCAAAATAGGTCAAAGTCATCTCTTTTTTGGCTTAACATGGACTTAAAATCATCCACTCTTTTTAGGCAAAAAGCAATACCATTTGTTTTAGTTTGTAATATATTAAAAACATTGTCCGAGAATGGAAATATTTCTGAAAATATGTTCAATAAATAATTAAAATTAAAATCTAGTTTCAAACAGTCCAAAAACCCCCTCGAACTATTTATTGCTAAGTCCCACGTTTCATTATTTTCTAATATATTCTCATATAGTTCAATCAGTGATTCACGATTTTCAGATACTGTTAACACAAGTCTTCCATTATAGTTCCACCTAGCAGGAGCCACTTTGGGCAATCATTTGTGGACAATGGAGTCCAAAGCTTGTGTACGTTTTGTTAACTTGGAAAAAAAAAGCAGCCATGCCAGTTAAAGTAACGAAAAATACTTTACACTCTTTAATGTGATTGATGGACTGGGATAAAATTTAAGTTTAATTTATGAGCAAAACAATGGACAAACACAGCACTTGCGAAAGTTTCTCGAACTTTATCTTGCAGACCCCCTAATTGCCGTGCCATCACTGCAGCTTCATCATAGCTTTGAGCAACCAATTTTTTCTCTCCATTAATTTCTATAGTAACGTTATAAACTACGGTATATAATGCATCTGCTGTACGATTTTCGGACACATTCTTAAAACCTAAAAATCGCTCTTGAATACTTCCGTCTGTTTTAACGTAGCGTATTACTATAGATAATTGGCTAAAATTAGTGATATCAGTTGCTTCGTTCAGAACAATAGCAATGAACCGCGCTTCGTCAATCTCCTGCTTAATTCTGCTCTAAATGATTTTTTAAGCAATCATCATATTTATCCATTAAACTAAGCAAATCTTGAAAATTTCCTCTATTTGAAGAAACCCTTGTTTCGTCATCCTCTCTAAATCCCAATTCGTGCTGTCCGAGAAAACAAACAACATCGATAAGTCTTCTTAATATTTGCCTAGTTTTATCAACTAGTTCATTGTGTTGGCGGTGACTAATTTCCAACTGTTTATTAAGGGCGTGTTCAATTCTGGTTTTGCCGAAGAAATTGTTTAAATCGGAAAAACCAATTTTATTCCAGAGACCTTTTTCATTTTCAAAAATTAAACATGGCCAAAGAAATAATTTACTTATATTTTCACACCCTGTTAGCCATTTAAATTATTTGTATTGTTTTTCCGGATAAAAATGTCTAATACAGTTTTTCATTTTTGTAGTTAAATTTTTAAAGGCGGTTTTGCCCTTTATTATTATTTGAAGCTTATCAGCGAAGTTTAATGTTGAAAATCCCTTTATTATTAAGACACACACCACACATTCACACACACACTCTTCTTACTAAATTCTCCAACATTTTCAACGTTATTACCGACAGCCGAAGTTGAATCCACGTCCGTATTATTGTTTTCCATATCGCACCATGCACGATGCGACGTACGTATCACACAACACACGGATAGCCGTTCAAACAAAGAACCTACTCTAACGATAGCTTCCGCCCCCACTTAAAGCACGCGACTGAAATGCAAAAATTGCAAACAGCCGGTGGAAAGTTCAATAACCTTTGGCTCGATTCACAGGAAATCAAGCATACCGGACTTGGCTGCAGAGAAGCTAGCGGCCCGCATAGGTTCTATTCGATTTCTATTGTGGCTTGGACGGAGTCAAGGCCGCATTTATTATGGCCTTGATAATTAAGGTAACATTTTAGCATTTTTAATATAAACTAAATTAATGGTTTCCTACTTCAAAAATTACATTTTAGAAGATGTTTTGTAATTTTTTTGGGGAAGCACTGCTTCCCTTGCTTCCATGGACTGCACGCCCCAGAAGTGAGCGCGTGCGGCGAAAGCGCTCAGACCTGCTCAGTGTGGACGGCGACAGCCGAAGACGGTAAGCGTGAGCGGTTAGTAGTAGAACATACCTCAATCCGACAGACACGACGATGGATTTCACGCGGGACCAGTGTTTGCAACTAATCGATCTATACCAGGGATGCTCAAACTTGAACTGCTGGCGATCTACCTCAATATTTTTAGACTACTTACGATCGGCTCTGAGAGGCTGCAAGTGTGATGCAGGGTTGTCGTACATACACGATACATTTTCTATCTAGGTAGGGTGTACCGTAGCATATAAAGATATTAGCTTTCCGCACAATATACATTATTTTAGTCAAGGTTTGGGTTAGGTTTAATTAGGTTTTTCTCTACAATATCAATGAAAAAACTCATAGTTACTCAAAATTGCGAGTTTTTTGGTTGTTATAAAACAAAAGAGTTACATATGGTGTTAAACCTAACTTAGGAGTGACTTTGGATGTTGAAGCGTGGCACTGCATGTCCTCAGCATACTTTTCATAAGATGGTATGTAACCACTGAGTGCTAATCGCAAGCATGATGATATATGATCGTCAGTTAGTCGACTGCGATATTTTGACTTAATTATCTTCATTTCAGAAAATGCAGACTCGCACAAGTAAGTTGACCCAAACATTGGTGTCAGTTGAAGGGCGATTTGCCTTAAATTCGGATATTTATCTTCAGATATAAAACACCAGAAATTTGTATCAGATGCTGTAGCTTTGAGATGTATATCTGATATAATCTGCACCAACTCATTTTCAACAGAACATGAGTTCATATTAAACTGACTTGCTATTTCATTAGCTAATTCCCCAATGTTTTTACATGAAAAAGAACAACTCATAAATGATGCTACATTTGCCAATTTACTACAATCATAAAAACGCATTTCGAATTGTCCCAAAATATTTGATAATTCAGCCTCATATTTATCATAATTTAACTGAGGAATCCTTGCTTTCAAAGACGGGAAATGTTTCAGATCCTTTCTTTCCAGTTGATCTATCATAAGTTGCAATTTACTCATTTCAATAACAGTTTTTCCTTTACCTTGAAGCTCCAAGTTAATGGTGTTTAAGTGCATTGTGATGTCAGTCAAAAATGCCAAATCAGTCAGCCATTTTTCGTTTTTCAACATCTGAGTGTCAACACCTCTTTCGTCTAGAAAAGCTGTTATTTCGGGCAATAATTCTTGAAACCTTTCTAGGAATTTTCCGCGGCTCAACCACCTGACGTCCGTGTGAAGAACTAAATCAGTGTGTTCAGCTGACTCCCTACCTTCCAACTGCAACTTAAAGAGCCGCCGTTGCAAACTACGTGCACGGATGGAATTCAAAATTTTTGTTGCAATGCCCATAATTTTCTCCGTGTTTAAAACTTTTGAACACAAAACTTGTTGATGTATAATGCAATGGATTGAAAAAAATGAAGGGAAATCTTCATTAGCTCGACACAATGCCACAAAACCGTTTTTGTTTCCAGTCATTGATGGTGCTCCATTGGTTGTAATGCACACTAAGTTATATATTGGTAGCTTGTAGTTTTTTACAAAATTGAAGAAAACGTCATATATATCTTCGCCACGGGTCTTCCCCTTCAGAGGAATGATTGTCAAAAATTCTTCCTTAGCCAACATGTCATTGAATACCATCCGAATAAAAATACACAGCTGGGCAGTGTCTGTCATATCGGTGGATTCGTCGAACTGTAAAGAAAAGTATGTACATTCCATGATATTTTAGTTTATCTGCCATGTCCTGACTCATGACTTCACAACGCCTTGTGACAGTCGGACGAGATAACTGAAGTTCTCTAATAGCAGACATGATTTCTGTTTTATTTTTAAAATCACCAAATAAAGTTTCACCCGCTTCAATAAATGCTTCCTTCACAACCGATCCATCTTCGAATGGTTTCTTGTGTTTCGCCAATATATGAGATATTTTAAATGACGCGATCGTAGCAGCTTTTGATTGTTTGGCTGGTCTTGTGAACATGGTTTGTTCTTTTTTCAAACAAGATTCAAATTACATACTTTTCGTTTTCTTAATTCACTCTGTGGCGGAAAATCCTTTTCATAGTTTTTATGAACCGTTTTATGATGCCTCTCTAAGTTACCACGCTTAGGTATTGCAACTGACGCACGACAAATAAGACAAATGCACTTATCCTTCACCATACAAAACAATAATTCTTCCTCCCAATCGTTATTAAAAAGATACGTTTTAGATTTCTTCGCTGCACTCATTTTGTACTATTTAATAATAAACTTTGTATCGACGTAGTATTGCCTTCAAGTTGCAAATCAGAATGACTCCAATTCCTGCAGGCGCAACATTTATATCGGCGTGAACGAAAGTCTCGAATGTTAGCGTCAAACGCGCAGCCCGAAATTTCTAGAAAAGCGGCAAGAATAATAAAAAATATGTTGCATACGTTTTTAGACACATTGTAACTAGAGAGTTTATTTTAGTAGGTATCGAAATTTTGTAAATAGAAAAGTTGTCTGGTTTTTTACGAGTCGTCAGAACTTGTTATCATAAATGCGAAAATATTTCTGGAAATGTTGAATTTTGACAGGTTGGCAGTTGTTTTAAATAGAACACCCTGTATATTATTTTATTTTAATTTCCACTGAAACAAAATCAACCGTGATTAAGAAAACGCTAACATTTGACGTTTACTTGTCAGACGAATTTGTTCACGAGTATTTTTGCTATCTTATGCGTTTTAACTAAGATTGGTTATTCCGAACAAGAAAAACTCGATATGATTTACATGGAGAAAATGCTTCGACATCTCGTAGAGAATATCATAGGAAACACTGAAGTAGATTTATATATTGTTTTCTATTTTGAAGGTACTACTTTTGTTTTTAAACTTTTGTTGTATGTCTTAATCTATATATTTATGCTTTAGAAAATGCTGAGCGTTCAATTCCCAAGGAAGCAGCTGTTTTTAACAAATCCTGCCATAAAACTCGGTTCTCCGACATTATAAATACAAGCCCTATAAGTTTCTACCTGTGCAAGAGCTGACAGAACAAAATAAAAGGGACTGATTATACTTCTGCCAAGAAATGGAAAGAATAAAAACGACCAATCCAATAAATTTACTACATTTACTAAGAACAGTCGCTAGCTCTTCAGTTAGTGAAAATTCAAGGGTAAAGATGTTGTTCGGTGTGGTCTTCTTAATACTCAAATTATTGAACCTACATTTTTAAATGGAAATTTAATTGGACAATGGTATCTTCACTTGATATGGCAACAAGATGGTGCCCCTCATAATCTCCAGCCAGTCAACAACTATCTAAATGTCAGGTATCCATTGTGGATAGGAAGACAAGGACTGTTAAGATGGCCAGCAAACAGTCCCGATCTTTCCCCATTGGACATGTTTTTGTGCGGTTATCTAACAAAGTATACTATGATAGGCCAAAAACCATCTAAGCTTTAGAGAAAAAAATACGCCAAGCAATCGATGAGTTAAACACTCAGTTGACTCATTATACATATGAAACAATTCACAGAAAATTTTAAATATTCAAATTATGTATTTTAAACCAAGAGAGCTACATAGAAAACCAAAACTGAGTTCTATTAGTTAATCATTTTTTAATTTATATTATTGTTATATTGTTTTTTTCTACCGTTTTCATTTAAGTGTTCTCTTTCATTCAATAGTTTAACGATGTTTGATATTGTTCTCGGTGTTTACCTATCTGGAAACTTTCTGTGATATTCATTAGGATCGGTCGATGCATTTTTCCATGTAAATAAAATAATTCTATCATATCGAGTTTTTCTTGTTCGGAATAACAAATTTAATTGGTGCTTTTTAGCCCCATGCTGAGGCCGTCAGTAAAATTAATTCTGGCATTTGAGGGAAATGTAACATACACGGTTTGGCAGTTAAAAAATACAACCTAACCTAACCCTGTAATTTGTCTTTCGGTTCACATGATTAACTAAAGGAAATATGGCAGGATAAAACAGCGGCGGCTCGTCAGATGAGGCAACTGAGGCGCCGCCTCACTCGCTTTCCTATAAATATACATTTTTATTTTCAAAATTAATTCTTTCCAAGTTGATACATTATTCTCTGAAAATTGTCTCAGATACTATGAAAATTTCATCAAATATGCGTAAATCATAAATAAACACTTTACTTTACTAACCAACAGTACAATGTCCAATAACTGCAATATCATTTCTTTTTTATTCGACTTTACCTTTACGCGGCGATGCGAATTGCGCCTCGGACACTTGAATGGTATTTGGATTTTTAATAAGTCGGAGAAAGAGGGAAAAAGGGTCGTGTTGCATATGTAGATTCATTCCATCTCTTTTTATTGCATTTGAGGCGATGAAAACTTCGCTTAATGATTGAGACGTTGCCATTTAATGTTAGCACAGATTGAATATAAATGGAAATAATTATTATTTATCGGTAAATGACAATCGCGCATCCGGCTGCCAAATGCAAGCCGTTTTTGTTTTTGTTGATATTTGCGTGGGCGTGTGGGGTATTCGTATTTGACTGTTACCGGTAACGGTTTGAGATTGAGCGGGAAATGGGTGGATATTGAGATTATTCCGCAATAATTTGGTATTTGTTTTATAGTATTAGTCCCGAGGATGGGAAAAAAGAAATTCTTCGCGGAGATAGACCCATGCCGAAGATAAGTACCTTAAGTAGTGATAAAAAAGACGGTCGACAATATAAACGATCATTTCAAACTTCATGGTATCAAACACACACTTGGATTTGTGGAAGTGTTTTTAAGCAGCGTTTATATTGTTGGCCTTGCTTAATACTGGGAAAAACAAAAACAGTATGGACTTCTGATGGATACGTTGATTTTAAAAATTTTTCTAGGGCAGTTAAAATGCATGAAGGGTCTAAAGACCATATTCAAAATACCTTAGGTTTTGTACGCTTGTCTCAAAATATGACTGCAATTAAAGATGCACTAATCGAAAATGCTCGTTTATCTAAATTATTGTACAATGAACATGTTAGGAAAAACCGCTTACTTTTGACATACCATATAGATACGACTATATTACTGGGAAACAAGAACTGGCTTTTAGGGGGCATGACGAATCCGAATCTTCTTTTAACAGAGGGAATTTTAAGGAAGTTTTTAATTGTTTAATTAAACGTAACACCGAACTTGTAAAGCATTTAGAAGAGAAAAGTGTAATTACGGGACAATCGAAAACTATTCAAAATGAATTAATATTTTGTATTGACGATCATATGAGAGACTTTATTAAACAAGAAATATCGGAGGCTACATTTTTCTCAGTAATTGTAGATGAGACGACGGATATAGTTGCAAAAGCCCAATGTTGTGTAACTGTTAGGTATGTAAATAAATTAGCCGAAATAAAAGAACGTTTTTTAGGCTTTTTTGATATAAGTGAGGATTCTAAAGCTAACGCGCTCTATAACCTAATTTTAAGAATCTTGGAACCTTTAAATTTTAAACGGAAATTAGTAGCACAATGTTATGATGGAGCTGTGGTTATGGCCGGAGAATTGAGCGGTCTACAAACACGAATAAGATCAGATGCCCCACAAGCAATGTACACTCATTGTGCTGCTCATCGTCTCAATTTAATTTTACAACAGGGTTCAAATCATATTAAGGAAAGCAGAATCTTTTTCGCAACTTTGAAAAGTTTGCCTGCTTTTTTCCATAAATCGTACAAATGCACATCTATATTGGACAAAATAATAAAAAAACGAGTTCCAGAAGCAAGTGATACAAGGTGGTATTCTCGATCAAAAATTCTAATTTTTGTTGCAAATAATTGGGAAGGACTAACCTTAGTTTTTCAGGACATGATTGAAAATCCAGAATTAGACTCAGATACTATACACATGGCCAAGGGGTATCTAAAAGACCTTTCCGATTTTGAATTTGCTTTTTTAACTTTTGCATTTAAAGAAATTTTTTTTGTTACTGATATCCTGTTTCAAGTTTTTCAGTTAAGTAACCTAGAAATTGATTTCTGCATTTCACAATTGAACATTGCCGTCAAACGATTAAATGAGCTGCGCGCTGAAAATTTCCTTAAATCCATTTTTGAAAAAGCAAAATCACTTACCGGATTGCCATGTAGTAGACAAACCCGTAGCATGAGCGAATCAGATTCAATGGAAAAATATAAAAATCTGTTTTATGAAATTTTAGACTGTATAATTTTTCAAATTAACATCAGGTTTGAAGATTTACACAAATTGGAATTTGTGAAACTTCTTAATACATCAAAATACAAAGACTTTGCCACAGAATTCCCTATTAGTCTATTAAATTCGTTAGAAAAAACGTATCCAAAAATGTTTGACAAAGACCGCCTCAAAAATGAGTTAAGCATAATTTATCGAGATGAACAATTTTATAAAGTCAATATTCAAGAACTCCTTAAACAAATTAATAGTTAAGAATTAATTTCAGTATTTTGTGAAGTATATCGACTTGCGACATAAATTAAAGAGATTTTTCGTGCTTAAAGCGAATAAAGACCTACTTACGAAATAGTATGTCTCAAGATAAGCTCTCAGCCCTGTCGATTATGGCAATAGAAAAAGAGTTATTAGTTAAACTTTCTGAATGTAATGGTGACTTTTATGACAAAATCATTGAGAAATTTGCTTGTTTAAAAGACAGGCGCATTAATTTAATTTACAAAAAGTGACCTAACTGCACCATCCACATATCTATTTGCCTAAACAGTTTTGGTTTTTTATAAAAAAATTACTGTCCACACCATATTAGATTATTACAGGTTTATTACACTTTAAACTCGATTCTGACTATTTTGATTAAGTATTTTAAATATTTTTTATAAAAAAATCCAATGATGATCAAAATGTGTATATTATATATCTTTGAGAAGAGTATATATATGTACATATATCTGAGGATAAAACGAACTTCATGAAAATTGAGTGAATATCTTAAAGATTTTTATTTTATTTTTATATCTATGTAATAATTTTTATTTTAAAAATTACTTAATGAAAAATTCGGCATATATCTTGGTATTGGTATGTAAAAGACAAAAACAAATCATAAAAATGAGTCAATTTGGGCGTGGCAGCCCAAAAATTTTTCGCCTACGGCACTGCCTGCGGCGCCATCTACCTATTATAAGTAACAAACCTTTTCTCGCCTCACCAGTTTTAGACACCACGAGCCGCCACTGGGATAAAATGTTATCAAGATAAATTGACTTCATAAAAACAAGTTTACAAAATGGAATAAAAAATTATTGTCTTCCATTTTATAGTCTGTTTCAGAAATGTAGAGTAATAAAACCTCATTCGGTACGCAAAAGAACTACAGGGTGACAAGAGGTGACAGTTACTCAGATGACGAAGAATATAACCTATTTTAATTCAATTGTTGTATAATAATAATTATTTTATCTATATATATTATTATGTACATATTATACAGGGTGATTTAGAAATAAGTACCGAAAATGTACTGCCTTGTAAACTTTGACGAAATGTGCAAAATAGTTTTATATATCCAGAGCAATAAACATGTGTGACAAAAACGACATTTTATTATGTAATATCTGTCAGGAGCGAGATATCAATTTCCATTTGGGAACAAGTTATCACTACATAAAGACCCATTAAGTCACTTCAGAGGCGTACAACAGGAGTATATGCCCTGTATTTATAGTAATATTTTTTTACCACTCGGTATATTGCCTATTTTTATTAAAAATATTTATAGCTTGGCTTCTTTACTAGAAATTATTACTCTTACAATTTTTTCATACGAGCTATCATTTCGAAGTTTTATTCGAGTTAATCCGACAAAACCCTTTATAGGCCAAGCAATAAAGCAGAAAATTATTGATTTTGTGACAAAAATTCTACCTGAAAACCAACTGTGCCATCACTAAAACACATTCTGCTGGTTCAAGCTGATGTTTTTTCTACTCGTAACGATTATTTATTAATTTATTATAAACAATTTAGTTCAAAAAGTGACTTTTTTTTTTCGTTTTTTGCTTATAAAATGAAAACGATTTAAGCAATCGCAATGCAATTTTTGAAGTAACTTCAAAAGAATTGAAATACGAAAAAAACGAGCTATTAAACAAGTCGATAGGATGATTAGTTTTGAAGAAAATCCGGAAAATTCACCATTTTTTCAAAAATGTCGGCCATTTTTTAAGTTGTAGACCCATTTCGATTTTACAAAAAAAATTCGAAAACTCACTTATCGTACTTCCAAACGTTTATTGTCATTTTGCGTTAACATATACATATTTTCATATACATGTCGGTGGCGGCTCGCGGGTGAAAACTAAGTAAAGTGCAAATGAAGCAAAAAAATATGGCAATAACTTTTTCCAGAATTTTTTTATATGTGGAGGGGGTAGAATATTTTTTACGCCTTACCTAAATTTTGCATACTAAATCAATGCTCCTATCCTTCATAGCAGCAAATTTATTTATAACATCCTCATAAAATGGATGAGTTGCAATAATCTCCTCCAGAAATTCCTTTTGAATTGAAATATTGCCAAGAAAGTAAGTCTTTCTTGAGATATTGTATTTCTTAAATAAGTTTTTACACATTTGAAGCAAGAAAAACTTCTTTCCACTGAAGCACTTGTCGACGGTCAAAATAAGGGAAAAGAATTTATATACTTCGGTAAAAATATATTTATTTTTGTTAATTTTTTTCACTTGCTCTTGCAGCGATATATTCCAATTACTCTCATTGGCAAAAATAAGACCAAGCTCATTTTCAAGTCGTTGACTTTTTGAAAATATTTCCCCATTTAACTGTAACAAATTTTTAAACGGGCCAGTCGGAAAATTTAAACTATATTCAGAAAATTTAGCAGAACCTGCCAAGCATGAAAATGTTAAGTTTCACAAAGTCTTGAAATCTTGGTGTCATTTCCATTAAAATATGGTCCAATATTTCATAAAAAAGGGTTCTATACTTAGCCCTAATTTCTTCAGGTGAAAGCTTAGCAAGCTCACGTTTGAAATGATTTATTTTTGTAATAAAATTTGCTTTATCAAACATGGTATTAAAAGAATGTTCATTTCTTTTTTTACAGAGCGCCTCACGACAGCGTTTTATATTGGATATGCAAAAATGAATGTCAAGCGATTTTTTTTTGAAGAACGCAAATAGTATGTCTGTGATTGAAGAAATGTCCTTAAACACTAATGCCAAAAACGTGAATTCAAAATCGTTTTGTCACAGTTTGTAATAAATTCAAAGACGCCACTGTTATAGTTGTTATAATAAAGTTCGATTGAAAGTTTTACAAAGAAATGCCGCCAATGGTCAAGGAAAATATTTATTCGAGATGTACAGTTTATTTTTACCAATTAAGTGAATAAATGTATGTAAAAACTAAAATTTTAAGAGATATACAGGGTTCGCCAAACTCAGTGGCGTATTAGAAGTATATGGAGAACGAGTAAAGATATTTACTTGAGATTTGGGTAAGGTTCATACTAAGAAGTGAACTATATTTTAAAAATATTTTCGAAGTTGCGGCATTGCCAGCTCTATTGCAGACAGACAGGAAGTTTCTTTTTTTAAATACAATACCCTGTATATTATTGCATTGTCAAATTCTACGAACTATTCTGAGCATTTTTTATGTAGTATGTTCTATACCTATTTTGAGCAGTTTTGGAAATAAAAATTATTTTCTAATTTTTAAGGGTCAAATCGGCTTCAATGTAAAACACGATATATTTTTAGAATATTGTCCCAGAATTCTGAAATTTTTATACGAGTTTCCGAACATGTAGGTTAATTGACGGCTGAAGGTATTTTTTAATAAAAGGTTATACAGGGTGTATAAAAATATAGTTTATTCGCGAGGAACAGAATGTCCATAACTCGATTTTTTTTAAATGGATTACCCTGTATATTTTAATTGCATCAAATAGAGAGAGACATTGCCTTTCAAATGACATTAGGTGTTCCTATACCTATCTCTGATGGGTAATGAATTAAATGGCATTTAAAAGAAAAAATCGACTATTTTATTATTTTCTGGAAAAAAAATGTTAAAAGCACTAAATAGACAAGTAAACATTTTTGTCAATAATATATCTATCTAATGATAACTAAATGAAAATACGTTTGTTGAAAAAAATCTATAGTTTAATATTTACAATATGTATTCACAAACGCTTTAGATAAAAAATTAACGATACAACCGAATAAAACAATATTACAAAAATATAGCTAACAACAGAACTATCCCCAAATGAATTGTCAGTAACTGAACTGTTTAAAGTGTCCTCCATTAACTCTGAGGCATTCCAGAACTTGTGTCATTACATGACTCGTTGCTTTTTGAATCTCTTCCGCGGATAATGCCAGCAGTGCTTCTCTTGTCCGATTTAGGAGTTCTTCCTTTGTTTCTACTGGCGTCTGATAAACTATCCCTTTTACCCTGCCCCAAAGATGGAAGTCGAGAGGGGTAAGGTCTGGGGACCTAGGTGGCCAAATCCATGGACCTCGTCGGCCAATCCATCTGTCTTCGAAGATTGTAGTAAGTTCCCATTCTTTGTAAGTGAGCTGATAACTGATACAGCAGCTCCGGAGTAAGTTCAATGGTAACTCGTCGAGAAAATCAGAAACTGTAGTTTTCAATATTTCCAAATATTTATCAGAATTTAAATTTTCATCGTAAAAGCAAAACTTTATTTTGTCATTCATCATGAGGCAAAATACATTGAAACCGAACTTGTATTGAAAACCTTTTTCTCTGATAAAATAAGGATTTTCTTTGGACCAAAAATGTGAATTTCTTCTGTTAAATATCCCTTCTTTTGTGAATTTGCTCTCATCCGTCCAAATAACTTTTTTTAAAAAGCTGGGATCTTCTTGTGTACGCATCAGGATCATTTCGCAGTATGTGACGCACTGAGGAGGATCAGTAGGCTCTAAAGCCTGGGCTGTTATAAATTTATAATTATGCATTCTATGTTTGTGCAAAATTCTTTCCACCGATTTGTAAGAAATGCCTAAATCTTTCTCTGCGCTATTAATTGATGCGTGAGGGTATGTATGGAAATAAGACAAAACAGTAATTTCATTGTCTTCGTTACCTGTTACAGGTTTGACTTGAAGTCTTGGTCTTTTAACATTATTGTACTCTCTGTAATTCTTCTCTATTCTTTTAAACTTTTTCTCGTTCATTGGGACAGAATCTGGATAAAGTTGATTAAATTGTCTACATGTTCTTGATATTATTTTATCACATTGACCGTGTACATAAAACAAATTTAGAATTTCTACACTTGAGTAAGAATTTGCCATTTTAAATTAGTGAATTTTTGACAACTATGCATATTAAAAACAAATGTTCTCTGTTTGGTTTCCTGGGAGATGACAGGCGTGCACAGCCTACTAGTTAAATAATCTTTCGTTTTACGAGATATTATTCGTGCTTCTACTAAATGGCATCTAATTAATTAATCATCAGCGATGCTAATACTATTGAAAGGTAATTTTTTCTCTGTTGGATGCAACAAAAATATACAGGGTGTTCCATCGTGAGTATTGTTTTATTCGGTAGTATCGTTAATTTTTTATCAAAAGCGTTTGTGAATAAATATTGTTACTATTAAATTATCGATTTTTCTCAAGAAAAGTATTTCCATTTAGGTATCATTAAGACAGATATACGTAGAAATAACTTGCCAGTATTTGACAAAAATGTTTACTTCTCTATTCAGTGCGCTTAAAATAGATTTTTTTTACAGAAAATACTAAAATGGTCGATTTTTTTTTAAAATGCCACTTAGTTCATTACCCATCAGAGATAGGTATAGGAATACCTAATGTCATTTGAAAGGCAATGTCTCTCTCTATTTGATGCAATTAAAATATACAGGGTGTTCCATTTAAAAAAATCGAGTTATGAACATTTCTGTTCATCGCGAATAAACTATATTTTTATACACCCTGTATAACTTTTAATTAAAAATTACCTTGAGTCGTCAATTAACCTACATGTTCGGAAACTCGTATAAAAATTTCAGAATTCTGGGACAACGTTCTAAAAATATATCGTGTTTTACATTGAACTCGATTTGACCCTTAAAAATTAGAAAATAATTTTTATTTCAGAAACCTCTCAAATTAGGTATAGGACATACTACATAAAAAATGCTCAGAATAATACATAGAATTTGACAATGCAATAATATACAGGGTATTGTATTTAAAAAAAGAAACTTTCTGTCTGTCTGCAATAGAGCTGGCAACGCCGCAACTTCGAAATTATTTTTAAAATAAAGTTCACTTCTTAGTATGAAACTTACCCAAATCTCAAGTAAATATCTTTACTCGTTCTCCATATACTTCTAATACGCCACTGAGTTTGGCGAACCCTGTATATAGTTAGATGTTTGCTTGTTTATTTTTCGTGGTGAAGTAACACTTCACATACTTCACCTGAATAGCCGCCATTGATACATATCTTCACTCTTTTATCAAATTAAAGGTATCTATGATTTGACAAAGTGACTGGATACGAGTGAAGATAGGTCATATTTGTAAGCATTTTTTAGTAGTTTTGCAACATTTTAATACTAAATGAAAATATACATTTGGAAGCCCGATAACTGAGTTTTCAAATTTTTCTTATAAAATTGAAATCGGCCAATAAAAAATTCATATTGCAATAACTTAAAAACTAATTATCCGACGGCACCTGTCTTGTGCTTGCATAAAGCTCATGTCATTGACTACTATTTCCCTGAAGGTCTACGCTAGAACTGGCTAATTTTACGGTTTTTCATTGAATCTAATCATCCGATCTACTTGTTTAATCGCTCATTTTGTTCGTATTCGAGTTTCTACAATTCGTCTCTTTACAGCATTACAATTGTTGATATAGTTTTCATTTTATAAGCAGAAAACGAAAAAATCGCCATTTTTTGCACCAAATTGTTTATAACAAATTAATAAATAATAGTTACGAGAAGAAAAAACATCAGCATGAACCAGCAGAATGTATTTTCAGTGATGGCACAGTTGGTATTTTTGTCACAAAATCAATAAATTATTACCGCGAATAAAACTCCGAAATGATAGCTAGTATGAAAAAATACTAAGAGTAATAATTTTTAGTAAAGAAGACAGGCTATAAATATTTTTAATAAAAATAGGCAATATACCGAGTAGTAAAAAAAAATATGACCGCAAATGCAGAGCATATACCCCTATTCTACGCCTCTGAAGTGACCCATATGATTGTCGTTTGTTGTGTTAATGGGTCTTTATGTAGTGATAACATGTTCCAAAATTGAAATTGATATCTCGCTCCTAAAAGATATTACATAATAAAATGTCCTTTTTATCACACATGTTTAATGCCCTGTATATTCTAAACGGTGAGGCTTAGAGAAAAATTATATAAAACTTTTTTTTCGTATTTCGTCAAGGTTTACATGCCTTTAAATTTTTGGTACTTATTTCTGAATCACCCTGTATATAATTTTTATTTTTACCATTTTCAGTGTTTTTGAATAGATAACAATACGCAAAAAGCGTAAACTGACCCAAAACCGGGTGGTACTTTTTTTTATAAAAAAAATTATAGATCATAGGTATAAAGGAAACATGAGAAATAATATACTTAGAAAATTTATTACACAAAAGGTTTTATTTGCCAGGTGAAGACGGTATAAATGAATACCAGGAACAGTTATATATACATTTTGGAAATTTTTATTTAATATACTGACAGAAATACAAAATAGCCTAATATACACAGGGTGAGGTATAAGAATCCAATTAATAATGTTTAAAATTTTTACATTTATATTTTATATATACAAAATACCAAGAACATATGCACAGCATATTATAAGTATTAAAGCAGAATACGCTGAACTTTGTTGAAACGGCAGTAGTTTTAATTCTGTTTGATGTATAAAGAAAAAACTGATTGTTTTTAGACTGACTGCAAAGATTCAAATCCAAACCAGATGTTTCATATTTCAAGTCGATGTGTCACACAGCTATAGTAAAAATTGCAAATCCATTCATTAAAAAAGAATGGAAAATTTCTCGTTGCTTCTTGGAATTAGAACGTATTAAACTGAAATTACTGCCCAACGTTTCGCCTTTAATTACACGAAACATCCTCAAAGATGAATTACTATATTTTCTAATTAAACGCGCTTCCATGTCTCAAAGTTTCTCTATTTCCAATTTTAAAGAGTGTTGAACAGAAATCGAAAAATACTTGTGAGTTATTAACCGATTGCTCGAATTTGTATGCGTTGGTTTTCCACACACACAATATCCTAATGGACAATTTCCCTTCCTTTCCTTTTAATTTAGTTCCTATTGTGAATTTGTGTTGTAAGGTTGTCTTTGTGATGAAACGACATCACCTTATAAAGAAGAAGAAACCAACCTAACCACACAAAACCTCCAGCAACAACAGTCGTTTTTTTGGCGCCTTTCAGTCACGTTTTGGTAATTCCAATCAACCATGTTAATAAAAATCTCAGTCATTTAGTTAGTGTGTTTTATTTAACAATAAACAAAACAGAATTTAATATGTTATTGTTGTTGACTTTCTGGTCCTTCCAGCAGATAAAGACAACGCCACAGTAGTCATGAACAATACGTCAATAAAGTATCTAAATTTTTGGACACGTAGAAGGTCATATAGACAGACCCTAAGAACAGAACAGAAAGACCACCAGCGAAGAAAAAATCATTAAAGTCAAGCAATTTCGGGATCCCCAAGATCTACGGTCTACCCAAGATACATAAGAACAACGTACCACTTCGACCGATTATTAAATTGCAATAGCCTCATTTACAGGAAAAACAGATTCTTATATACAAAATTTAAGGCAATACAGTTGAATTCTAAGATATTTTGGCTAGGGTCGGTATAGAATCACTATACATGAATGTTCCTGTTAACGACTCCATTTCCATCATATCAGAGATATCGGAACATAATAATCTTCATAATAGACCTAGTTGAAATTTGTCTTACCTGTAGTAGCGAATATCTTTGTGGAAACGTTTGAACAGTGGCGGGCGGTCCATGGAAGCGATAGAAGCACCGCTTCCATTACTTTTATAAGATTCAAAATAGATCATAAATTGATAATATATTTTACTTTTCGAATTGCCTTCATAAATCGCCTCCTATTTCGAAACGCAAAACCTGCATTGTGTTTCCATCGGATCTGGAGATAATCGGCGCTTTTTGTCGGCTGATGCTAGTACGGTGACTTTTATATTTTTTTATTTTTAGATCGGTTTCGTCGCGAAAGAATTTCCTATTAAGAATTTCGGCAGTCGAAAAGCGCTAAGTTCGGTCGCTTTTTCCATATTGAGTTGAGTTATCGGTAGAGATGGCTGAAATAGAGAGCAATCAATCTCGTTGCATATGTGTAGTGAGTAAAATACTAGAAAATGGATTTTCTTGGAGAAATTAGATACTATTTCCTCAGGTAGGCGGATACCATATACTAGTCTACATTAGTTGAACAGTCTATTAAAAAATTGGGTTTTGTGTTGTTAACGAACCCACGCCTTTCTCGTTTCTTTAAATTTTAAATGATAGCCTATTTCACTACTCTCTGTTATGATGGTTTAGACAAAATGAAGAAACAAAGTTATGTGCAGTGTTGCCAAACTCACCTGATTTTCTGAAGATATATACAGTGTGTCTACTTAAGTTCTCTACATATGGGAAACTTTTTTATTAGTAGTTTTACGGAAAAAAGTTACTCTTTATAAAAAGTTCTGCTTTCTGCCAAAATAATATTAAAATATTCAAACTTGAGATTGCATATACAGGGTGGTCAAAAATTCCAAAAAATCGAAATTGACTCAAGAGAAAAGTACCTTTAATTTTTATTTTATAGCAAAATGTAATACAAAATCTTACTTAGAATCAAAAAACATATCTATCACTAGATTCGTTGTTTCCTATCTGAAATCACTTCTTAAGTCATGTAAAACTTTGGCTTCTTACTGGCAAGTCCAGTTTCTTACTTTTGTTCTTACCTACATACCAGCAAATTTCCTTATTTATCGATTTTTGATAATGGCATTGTCACTGCCATTGTCAACCACAATATTGTATTACTTTATTGAAACATCAGTTTGAACATTATAGTAAAAATTTGCGAGGGTAATGGAGAGCGGCTATTTGAGGCTGCAAATATATACAACGTGGATGAAACAGAAATGCCGCTGAAATTAAGCAAAGAAGATAAAATTGAAATAATTTTAATTGTCGGAGAAAATTATAAAACGTTTCGAGGAGCTGCAGACGTTTTTAACAAGAGACACCCCGATAAAATTATATATTTCACAACAGTGGGGAATATTCTAACTAAATTCAAGACTTTTGGAAATGTAGAAAATAACTTTAACAAGAAACGGAGTCAAGGGTTGCGAATGACGAAACTACAAATCAAGTAATGCTCTCTGTGATAGAAGACCCTAAAAAGTCCCTACGCAAAAGGTCAGCAACATTGCCAAATAACGTAGGTAAAGATACAGTTTCAAAAATATTGAAAGAAAATAGTTTTCGACCTTACAAACCAAAATTTATACATACCTATGAGACCAGGAGACTTTGAGCGACGGTTCGAGTTTTGCTGTCTGATACAAGGGGAGCTAGAAGATGATCCTTTTATGGCAAAACGCATTATTTTTACCGATGAAGCAACGTTTACTTCCAATGAGACTGTAACTTCCGCAAAACTGTCGTTGGTGGAGTGACGTTAATCCTAATTTTGTTATACAAACTCGTGATCAGTATTCATTCAAAACAAATGTGTGGTGCGGAATTTATAAAGATAGAGTAATTGGACCAATTTTTTTTCTCGATATAATTTAAATAGTCAACGCTACTTGGATTTTCTAAATACTTACTTGTACGATTTTATTCATGAACTACCCATAAGTGAAAGGTTCCAAATATGGTACCAGCAGGATGGCGCAACATGCCACGGAGCAAGGGATGTAAGACAATACTTAAATTTTATCTTTAATGGGCAGGACATTTTCTGGCCAGCTGGATCTCCGGACTTGAACCCTCTTGATTATTTCTTTTGGGGCTACTTAAAAGAGAAAGTGTATCTAAAGAGGCCATTTCAGAATGGTGATCATTTGGGGAGGGTAATTAGGGAAGAGATACAGGCCATAACGCCTGCCATAATTAGAAACGTTTTAAGAGAATTTTCTGTAAGAACGGTTACCTGTATGGAAAGAGATGGTGGATATGTTGAGGCAAATGTGCAGTGACGGAACAGTTAGTTTTTATTGTTAATTAAGTTATTTACATGTAATGTTTATTAGAATTAAAATTAGTGAAGTTATTTTCTACATTTCCAAAAGTCTTGAATTTAGTTAGAATATTCCCCACTGTTGTGAAATGTATAATTTTATCGGGGTGTCTGTTGTTAAAAATGTCTGCAGCTTCTCGAAATGTTTTATAATTTTCTCCGACAATTAAAATTATTTCAATTTTATCTTCTTTGCTTAATTTCAGCGGCATTTCTTTTTACTATAATATTCAAACTGATGTTTCAATAAAGTAATACAATATTGTGGTTGAGAATGGCAGTGACAATGCCATTATCAACAATCGATAAATAAGGAAATTTTGCTGGTATGTAGGTAGGAACAAAAGTAAGAAACTGGACTTGCCAGTAAGAAGCCAAAGTTTTACATTCCTTAAGAAGTGATTTCAGATAGGAAGCAACGAATCTAGTGCTAGATATGTTTTTTTTTTCTAAGTAAGATTTTGTATTACATTTTGCTATAAAATAAAAATTAAAGGTACTTTTCTCTTGAGTCAATTTCGATTTTTTGGAATTTCTGACCACCCTGTATATGCAATACTAAGTTTGAATATTTTAATATTATTTTGGCAGAAAGCAGAACTTTTTATAAAGAGTAACTGTTTTCCGTAAAACCACTAATAAAAAAGTTTCCCATATGTAGAGAACTTAAGTAGACACACTATATATATATATATATATATATATATATATATATATATATATATATATATATATATATATATATATATATATATATACCGGGTGTTTCAAATGTGTTGCATCTTTAACAGTTGATAGAACTTTTCAAAAAATAAGATGCAAAAAGTTCATATAAACATTTTTCGTGAAGCGCTCCCTAGTTATCAAGATACAGGGTGTTAAAGTTTGCATTAAATTTTTCCTTTTTTTCCATTATAACTTTTAAACGACTCAATATAATTTAACGAAAATTTAATATGATAGACAGTTTTTGGGTCTCAAAAATTTAAAACATAATTAGCTTGTTTATATTGCTGCTAGGGACGCCACCGGCTTATCAGCACACTAACGTTATTGAACAGAACTTTTTAACCACTCGGTATATGGCTTAAAAAAAACTTTCTAATTCCTCCACCTCTTCTTAATAAAAAAGGTATTCTTTGTTTAAGTCTCTAGGGGTGACCGTTTTCCAGAAAAAAAACTAATAAAAGTATTAATGTTTTTTATTGTTTATTTATCAGAACCGTGTTAATAATAACAAAAATAGTTTTTATGAAACCTGTTACTATGGTACCGAAAACAAAAGTAAACTTCTGAGTAAACTTGACATATTTGTGCATTTTATTTGCAGAAATTTCAGTTTGACTATTTTCTTTCTCGTTTTTTGTCTACTTTAGTACTTTACTTAGTAAAATGCCTTTCGTATTTTCTAATCAAGAGTTGGCGGATATTCATTTTATTTATGGGTTTGCAAATTGCAATGCTTATGAAGCAAGAAGGTTGTATGGAGAAAGATATCCGAATCGCAATATTCCAACTTTGAAAGACAAATTTTGGGTATGTTTGATCGAATTGACCAACGTCTGTTTAAGAGAAACTGGTGGGCAATTATCATTTGCAACCGATTAATAAGGAGATGAACATTATTGACGTTCATTAATTATTTTTTAAGAAAGTTTATGGAAAAGGAATCCTGTTTTATGTCTGGTGTAAATTTTCATAACCAGCACGTTTGGCACATGAAAATCCACATGCCGAGGAAGATATTTCATACTTTAGTATAAACGTCTGATAGGCATTTACAACAATAAGCACTCGAATATTAAATGCAGCAGTTTTTTTGTTTTTAAAAAGTACAGTTGCTGAAGTACTTAAAGAACAGTTGGTTAACTTGGATGTCCAGCACATCATCTGCAAAAACTGCATCAACTACTTCCACAAAGATTTTCCTCGAAGAATCCAGTTCGCAAACTGGTTGTTAGATTTTTACAACGAAAAACCCAAACTTCATTAGCATTATTCTTTTTACCGATGAAGCAGGATTTACCAAAGATGGTATTGTAAATTTACATAACACGCATGTATGGGCTGATGAAAACCCTCATGCCAAAATGTCGTTCATCATCATCAACATCAGTTTCAAATTTTTTAAAATAATCGGCAATTTTTTTCAATGGCCATTACATGTATTACCGGCATGATTTAATGGTGATTTTTTATATAAATTTTTTTTAGAACGCTTTTTTAGATTCAATAGAGCATGTGTGCCACATTTTTTAAATTATAAATTTTGCATATGTATAAATGATTACACTATACCATTATTAAAAACGTATATTACATTGAAAAAAATAACGTCTAAAAAAGGCCGTTTAATGGGTCATGGAAAGAGTACATTTTTTCTGGCCTCCAAAGATACGTTAAAAACGTTTTAAATGGATTTAAAAAGCCTATTTTTAAAATTAAAAACTTTGTATTCCTCTGTGTTTTTAAAAGTATTTTACAGAAAAAAACGTTGTATAAAAATATAAAAATTTTAATCAAAAACGTTAAATTTTTTAACAATACAAAGTCCTCTATTCGTTTATTTTTCGAGTTTTTATCACAAAAAATTTGAACCCACTAAATATTAAAGTTTTTAAAAAATAAAAATACGACTTTTATTCTATGTTTGAAAAGTCCTATTAATTTGTTGATTAACATATTTAACAAAGATCATAATAATTGTATTATTTTATTATTTTTTTCTGGAAAACGGTTCATTTTATCGACAATGAAACAAGGTATACCTTTTTTTTAGCTTAATGTTCAAGGATCCAAATTTATTTTTTTAAGCCTTATACCGAGTGGTAAAAAAGTTTGAGCAATAAAATGTACAATAAGTCCGGTCCCTGGTAAACTATGAACAACTAATTATGTTTTAAGGGAAATTTTGAGAGGTCCTTAAACTACTGTTTATCATATTAAATTTTCGTTAAATTATATTGAGTCGTTTAAATTATAATAGAAAAAAAGAAAAATTTAATGCAAACTTTAACACCCTGTATCTTGATAACTAGGGCGCTTCACGAAAAAAATTTATAAGAACTTTTTGCATCTTATTCATTTGAAAAGTTCATCCCTGTATATATATATATACATATATATATATATATATATATATATATATATATATATATATATATATATATATATATATATATATACCACAGGTTTTAATGATAGTCACGAACCTGTGCTACCCGTACGCTAACGGGGCAGATGCACCTAATAATATAGGTTTTGTTAAAAAAAATCGTTGCTTTAATATAGACTCGAAATTTTCTTGGCCTGCTTTCTTTATAGCAATCCTAACCAATACTAACCTAACAAAAATAAACAAACTTTCAAAAACTGCTTGCAACATGGCAACACTGTCCACATATGTCGCATTTGACGTTTAAGACTTGACAATTCATTCAATTCAAACAAAGTTGTTATTTTAAATGTCATTTTAGAGATATAAAAAACAAAGTATATAAATTATTTATGTTTTATTGGCAATGAAACTGTTTTTCTAGTAATTTGAGAAGGCACACAAGCATAAAAATTTAAATAAATAGGATCGGAAGAAGAAAAAACAATTCTTTTTGGCGATTATTGGTAAAAAAGTGAAAAATGTTACACCATAGGCTATCATTTAAAATTAAAAAAAAAAACGAGAAATAAGTGAGTCCGTTAACGACACAAGAACCAAAAAATTTGCTAGACATTTTAGAATGGACTTTTATGATAAGTATAATTGGCTAACTGGGTGCAAAACATTAGTTAAATTATTTTGTTCACCTTGTTTTTTTATATTTTGTCGACCACCTTAACGTCCTTATTGTTTAAACTAGAATAATTTTAAAGTTTGTAGAATTTTCTTTTTTCTACAGGGTGTAGCAAAAAGGCATAGTGTATTAAAATTATATTTTCACATTGTTTGGAAGAGCACTAAAAGAGCTTTTCAAAAGATACAAATATATTACTAAATTTAATTTACATATTTCGAAACATTTGATTTTTAAAAAACACATTTTTCCCATTAAGAATCTTTTTCTCAGCCACTGAAATTGTTATTTTTAAAGTTAGGGCAATAATTTTTTGCTAGCGTGTAAAAAAGAAACTTACTTAAAACTCTTCAAAGTAGCACAACAAAACCCCTATCCTTAATGAGAAAAATGTATTTTTTGAAGTTAAATATTTCAAAATCTGTAAAAGTATAAACTTAGTAATGCATGCTTTTTCCATTGTCTTACCTAAGAACTTACAAACTGGTAAAAAAATTATAACTTTTGAATTTGAAAAGTAAAAAAGTTAAGAGGTGGACAATATAATTAGTAATAAATAACACCCTACATTTGTTTTCCATGGAGGTATGTATTCTACTATTTATTTAGCCATTATCCCAATCGCTTCTCTCACTAGATATTTCACCGCACGCCACTGGAAAATGGAACATTAGGTCATTCTGTATACGGAAAACCGACCCTTACAAATAGATGCCATCCACAGAATCCGGAACAAAAGCAATCGGTTATTAATTCACTAGCATTTGGAGCGCTTTAGAATTCTGATCAAAATTCTTTAAAATCGGAACTAGAGAAACTAACAGAGGCTAAGATAAGCCAAAGGTTCCAGCGTGGAATTTCAGGATAATTGAATTTTTTTAAGCATATAAAAAACTTCAATAGAAATACGAGTTACGGTATACATCACACGTGGAAACCGATGTTAACACAGTGTCGCGGTTCGGCGAGGACAAGTTGGATAAATCTAAAATCCCTCCAATATCAGATCTTGTAAAGATCTCTGAAGATGCCTTATGCAATCGAAAACGAAAAGTCGGACAGTATTTCCACGTTGACACGGTCTAATCCCAAGAACCATCATTTCATAATCAATTCATTACTAAATTCATATTAACCTCCATGATGGTCAGGACAGCATCAAAAACGTTCACATTTTATTTCAAGTTCCAAGTGAAAATTGTTTTTTTTTTTAATTCATTTTAAGCTACTATTACCTAAATATCGCAATTTTCAATTAAAATTAGGCGTTTTCTACTTTAATAAGACCAAACGTATTTTCATAAAATTTGAAAAGTTAACAATTCAACAAGACAGATTTTTTTATACACACCGACTGGAAGTTTCACGCTTACATAGAGGTACCAGTTATGCTTAAGGTCTAACGTTTATTAAATTTACTTTTAAGATCGATAAGGGTTAAAATAAAAATAATTTCTAAACAGGTGTAAAAATAAATAGGTAAAATAAGTCGATCTACACAAAATTAAAACTATCCTAAAATAAAAACTATTTTACAATAAAATTGCCTATTTAATTCAACATTAAATAGTGCCGTTAAAAATAAACTTAGCCATATTCCGTTATCAAAAACTGATACGGACCAATTAAAATATATGGGCAGTACTTTATGGGTTCCTTATCAAACACTTTTTATCGAAAAATTTATTTAAGACTATTTTTCAAGAAAATAATGCCTTATTTTCCGTGATCCCGAAATGTGTGTGAAAGATGTTGGAGGCGGCGCGTTGCGGGAAATACCGCGCGGCGCGGCAACATCACGCAGCGATCTTTACGAGTGGTAGGGACAAAGAATAAAGAATTGGAGTGCAGACACTTATTATTACCGGAATGAAGTGGCAACTATGCTCGATAGACTCGCAGCCCGCTTCGTTTATATCAACGACATGGAAATAACATAGACCCAGTTGTTTACATTTTGGAGGAATCCAACATTAACCCTGGTTTGCCAAACCGTTACTGTGGCCAGATTATAACGGATATCATCCTTTATACTATTACCTAAATAAACAAGGAATTCCAGAAATTCCCAGTATAAATTTCCATATAGAATATTTTAAAACTGATAATTAAATCGCTTATTATAGATAACTTAAACCGAATCTGTTTTAAATGTAATTTAAATCTTCTGTAATTATTATTCCTTATTTCAAGAAATAAAGCTCAGAATAATCGGCAACGTCGGAATTCTACCTTTTTCGAGTATACTACAGATTTCTTTCGGGATCATTCGGAAGACTCCGAAGACTGTCGTAGTCATTCATGATTTCGACCTATTTGATGCGCGGCGTTGCAATTGTTCTAGTTGGTGAAATAAGTGTTTTTCAGAAATCCAAGTGTTTTGTGTGGCTATTTTCAAGAATCTGTTTAAAAAACTTTAAGAAAATGGTGCGAACTTGCTTTATTTGCAGAAAAACAAACGATTTAAACCCAGAAGTTTGTTTTCGAAGGTAAGTAAGGTTATGTCATACCAGTGCTGCAGTTGCAGGGTAAAATCACCGTCTAATAGTGTTCTTATATTTGTAAATGAAGTATTGTTTTTGTATTACACATTTCCGTTGGGCTTAAATTAATTTTTTATAACTTCAACTTATCTATAAAGTCGAAGACACTGATGATAAACGGAGTACAGCGTTTTGCTTATTTATATATTTGTGAAAAGTCTCAAATATTCTCTAAAATGTATCAAACCACCTTTTTTGAGGGGTTAATAAACAACATAAATATACTATTTGGTAAAGCATAGGTACTAAATTTTAATTGAGTAAGCTGTAAGACCCACTATTTTATGTTGTCATTAATTAATCCAGGATGGTTTGCATTTTGAATGAAATTTTCAAGGAATATTTAGGGTAGTGTCGGAGTTCTCATATAGCAAGCATATACAAAAAATGAAAATAGCGCAATAGCGCTACTTTTCAATTTTTCATTTGCTATAGATTTTCTTTAATGAATTTGAAATGCTTTCATTTATTGCCTAAAAATTTGGTTTTTAAAAATAACTAATCAAAAAAGTAAATAAATACCATCCTGAGGTACATTATCCCAACTAGGGAGAATCTGTTTTTCTCAGGTGATTTCGGTAATAATAATCTTGGCACAAAATATTTATATTGTCAATAAGTGAAATGTATAGCGGGGAAGGTGGATGGTGGGGAAAAAAGGGGGTAAATTGAGGGATAAATACTGTAAAGATATTGTTTTTCATAATATGATTTTTGTGGTTTTTAGGGACACGAAATTCAATTTTGTATTCATATTAATATTGGACCATGTTTATTGCTGATTTTCTGTAAATATGAATAGATCCAATACATGTAAAGGTGGTGCATTTTCATATAATATTACTTGCCGCAAGCCTGGCAAACTTTTAAAAATACTGGACCTAACCTCGCGTAAATAGAACTAAAATGTGTTGGAAAAAGGGTGAAATCAAAATGTTTTGAAAAACAAACCCGATTTCAAAAAATAGGTTGCATTAAAAAGTGATAAATTATATTTTATTACATATTTCTTATGAAGTCGGTGATAAGCTGATAAAGAAACGTATTAAATAAGCATTAAACTCTTGGTATAGACATCAAAACACAAAGTGGGTCCATGTAACAAAATTTAATTTTATCTTCTTCTTTAGTAACAATAGTAATAAGAACTCACCCTGTTATTGGTTGTATTTTGTCATGGAAATGCTTGTTCTTTAATGACTAAGCTTATTGCTAATAATAAATATTGCCACATGAACCATTACATAAATATGTCTTTTGCAGGCACGTAGCCAGTATTTCAGATCTAGCGGGATCCAACCTTGTCAAAACCAATTCAATGACAAAAAAATTATTAAGAACAATGCTTTTTTTTCACTTGTTGCTAGTCCCCCTGCAAGTGCAACAAAAAAAAGTTGCAAAATATTGCAGGTAGAGCAATTATGAAAATGTAAAAAATTATAGGTATATCTTGAGCAAATAGGACGTTGGCGACTTTTATTTTACCGTTTATAAATAAATTATACCAAACTTTTAAACTTTGTTTTATTTTTATAAACCACGTGTCCACGGTGAAAATTTATAAAGTGCCGCACCACTTTCAACCTTGTTATTTAAATTTTTATAAAAAAAATAAATTTCAAATATAGTGTAAAATATTATACAGGGTGCTTCAGAATCACCAAAAAGTTTCGATGATTTTATTTTTAAACATCGTTGGTGGTTCAAAAAAAATATTTTTGATAGTAATAAACTTTAGATCAGGATGTTCAAAAAAGTGGAGTTCACTAACAATTTCAAAAAAATAAAATTTTTCATTTTTTACGGCCGCGGCAGCCACAAAAATTTTAATTTTTGAAATACACTTTTTCGTATTTTTTTGAATGCTCTGTATATCTGACTTAAAGTTGAATGTTGTGAAAACTATTTTTTCGACAAACACAAAGTTTTTCGAGAAATTGATAATAAAAAAGTTTCCCATTTAGTGCAGACTTTTCCACGACATAATATCTAAATTAATTGTTTTCAAGTTATTATTAAAACTCTCACTTTTGACATGTGAAGCCGTTCCTGTTCATCTTACAACAAAAAAACTGTCGTATCCACCATACTAATATTTGGGCTCGAAAAAATATAGCAAATAATACATTATCTCAAAAATAGCTACGCCACTGGTAAGCCTCGCGAAGATATCTGACAGGGTTGCAATTTGCACCGCAAACTATTTTTTATGCGATCAGTCCGTCTTTTTTCCACTTATACACAACAACAAATTGATGTTTGATTCTATTTATTTCATTTTTATGAATGAAATGCGGGGTCTATTTCTTTTTGACGTCATTGGTTTACATAGTGTGAGCAGGAAATTATTAGGAAATAAGCAAGGTAAGTGTCAATTTTAAGACAATCTAAATTTCGTTTATACAGGGTGGTCCAGTAATAGAGGACATCGGCTGTAGCTCGGAAAGCGTTAATGACAGAACTTAACGAAAAAATATTTATAGGTAAATTAGCCAAGCGAAATCACTGTAAATTAGTATAAATGCCAATTTTATTTCAATTTTCTTTAATTGAGGTATGTTGAAAATATAAGCATTATATTCTTCAACCAATTACGCACCTTTTTGCTTGAGACCATTTTTGTCCATTGTCAAAAATAAAGAGGTGGGGCAAAGTCAAACATTTTTATTGTCAATTGTTTTGGATGAAGCGTCAAGTGGGGTGACTTCGTATATCTGGTGTTACTTCGGACAACAGGTGGTTGATTGCATTATCGGGTCACAACGGCAACGCTGTAAGGGCTAGCGCAAGTGTGATTTGGTTTTGGACTTTGGTACTAGTTTTCCTTTGATTATGGTGGGTGACGGTCGTTCGCCGTGACTTTTCGACGTTTTATCGTGTTTTAAGTGAAAATAGTGATTTTTGTGTTTAAAAAACAGCGAAAAAGTAAGTAATGCACACCTCACAAGCAAATTTTTGCAGACTTTTTATTCTTATTAGTAGAAAGCGTAATGCTTTATGAATATTCTGACGAGGAGTTTGTTTATTTACCTCTACCGACATTTTAGATACAGGGGGTTATCAAAAATTTCTTATTTCAGGGGGTGACTTCGGACATGGGCCGTATTTATCACAGAGTCGTTGGGGGCCGAAGCTACCAAAACTATGATAAAGCATCATTGGAAAACGCCATCCGTGATGTTAAATCACGATCCCGGAACCTGCGTGAAGCTGCTGACTATTACGGTGTACCCCGCTCCACCCTTAGTGATCGGGTTAGGAATAATAATGTCAAAAAAGTCGGAGGCCAGACATCGTTGTCTTCTGAAGAAGAGGAAAGACTAGTTGTGGCTATAACACTGGGGGCGGACTGGGGATTTCCTCTTTCACCCTACGATGTACGAATAATAGTAAAACAATATTTAGATAGAAAAGGAGTGGTTATAAAGAAGTTTCGAGATAACATGCCCGGACAAGAATGGATTAGATCATTTTTGACTCGACATCGGAATCTCACGACAAGATTTTGTCAGAATATTAAAAGATATAGGGCACAAGTAAGCCCCGAGACATTAATGGACTATTTCAACGAACTTCAAACCTCATTAGAAAATGTACAGCCATCCCTAATCGTAAATTTTGATGAGAGCAATTTTAGTGATGACCCGGGAAACGTTAAGGTTATTTGCAAAAGAGGATCGAAGCACTGTGACAGAGTTATGGATTCATCCAAGTCTAGTGTTAGTGTAATGATGTCAGGTTCTGCAAGTGGCGAACTTCTTCCACCCTTCGTCGTTTATAAAGCCAAACACCGATATCAGGAGTGGGAAGAGGATGGACCAGCCGGCTGTGGATACAGTGTCACAACTTCAGGGTGGTTGATTCAAGAACCTTCTTAGAATGGTTTCGACAGATAGCCTTACCATATTTCAGAAAGAAAGAGGGACAAAAAATTTTAATTGGAGACAATTTGTCCAGTCACTTAACGATCGAAGTAATTGAGGAATGTCAACGTGAGAATATAAAATTTGTTTTACTTCCACCAAACTCTACTCACATTTGCCAGCCTTTAGATGTTGCTTTTTTTGCGCCTCTAAAAAAAGCATGGAGGAGAATTTTGACTGAGTGGAAGTCCAAACGAAGAGGGCCCTTTCAGAAGAAAGATTTTCCAAAACTCCTCAAGAGATCCTTAGAAGAAATTAACGCTAATGCAAAGAAAAATTTGTTGTCCGGATTTCGCGCCTCAGGAATTTGGCCCTACAACCCACAGGAAGTCTTAAAACGTCAGACTTATGACTAATAATGCTCAACCACTGGATGAAATAGATAAATCACTGCTCGAATTCCTCAAAGTGAAAAGAAACCCCGAGGTGCAATCAAGACCAAATCGGCGCAAACGCATCAATGTGCCACCAGGAAGACCAGTCGTCCTTGAAGATATGGATACTCAACGGACAATTATTCAATTGGAAAGCGAATCAGAAAATAGACCGTCTACGTCTGGTGCACAAAGTTCCACAAAACCCCAGACCATTTCCTCCGATGATTCCGATACAGACTCTTTGCCATTAGCCCATCTTACAGCTATAAAGAAAAAGTTAAATTTGTTTGATCAAAATTGTTTACCACCTGACTCATCTGATTCCGACTCAGACTCTTTGCCATTAGCCCACGTTGTAAATGCC